>JAKOGI010001356.1:5000-60000 GCA_029747015.1 Carnegiea gigantea
GGGCCTCTAGGGTTTATCCGGACTTATCCCCTAGGTTAACATACATCATATCATATTGTACGCAACACATTATCTTAGCCACTTAAAGCGTATCGGCCATAACGGCTAGTAGGTTTCCGTTTCAAACAATAAAATCATTCAACGTATAATTCCCATCTCCCTTTTGTTAAAACGTTTTAGGGATTCCTCCCAAACACTATTTGAATAGCTAAAATAGGCCATAGCTCGTTACTAGACATGGTTATTGTTCATTTAAAACACATGAAAAGTCATTAGTCAAAACATCCCCCTTCCATACACATGTTACATTTTAAATATACAAGGAAAGGGAAACACACACATCACATTTAAACACTTCGTAATCATTTCAACACAATGAGCCACACATGGCCTCGCAATCCACACGATTTCGGTAATTTCATAACCCGAACTCCCTCCTCACAAGCACCGTACCACAAAGACCTCGAACCACTCATAGTTCTTCCTCGAACCATCCAACTACCATCTCGGTTTTAATTTCATAATCTAGCAACCTAGTCAATGCGAGATACTGAAAGGTAATACATAGCTTACGTGCTTACCGTTGCTGAACTTACCACTTTAAGCGTTAACGATCAATCGAGTGCTGCAACCAACGAATACATCCAACCACACATGTATGTGTATATATATATATATATACAATCTCGAGAAAGCATTCATATGGTTATACATGTATACGTTAAATCTAAACTTTCATGATTCGTTTCAACTAACCCCTTTTCTTGGTATGATTTAACTATATGAAATCGCGTTATTGCCTAACATACATGGTTCGTCGAATTAAAGTCACATGCGTGAGATAATTAGTTTGATTCGATTCGAGGCTAAAGGTATTTAATTCACTTCGAGGTAAAATCTCAAACATTTAGAGGTTACAGGCATTCGAATTAACGCTAAAAGCATGTAATTCATTTCGAATGATAAACTTAGTAATTACATTTATTCGAATCAACACTAAAGGCATGAAACTCACTTTGATTTCTAATTTCAGGCACTCGAAGGTTGCATGCATGAATTAACTCAATTAAACAAACATCGCTTCAAATGCTAACATGTTAATTCGGAAATGCTTTTTCGGCATAAATTAACTTAGTTAAACACCATCGTTTTAGGCCTGAAAATCGTTTAATTTAAGGCACTCTTCGGACAGCTTCAGCATGCATAATTCCACCTTAGTTTCAACTGTTTTTAGGCATGCATGACAGGCATAAAACTCAGCAATTTCCCATTGCATTCTAACAGTTTTATACATACAGATTTAGGCTAAGACTATGTCAGACAGGCATGAAAAACAGCAAGGGATAGGCGCATGTATAAGGTGTAATATGTCAGTATACATATTCACATAATTTGAGTGTAAATTCAACCTAACATAACATGCATTTATCCTCAATACACATCCCATGGAATTAGCCTAAACTACACTGACATGCAATAACCTCCAGGCTAAACATTCTTGAATCATAATATCAGTTTAGGAGAGCAATAATACTCACTCGAATTAGCTTAATTTCGGCTCTGAACAGTAAACCACCAAGATTCCACGCTGCTAGACTCGAACCCAAGCCCCGACAGTAGGGAATCCAAGCCTTAGCCCACGATTTGGTGTCACTTGTGACTGATTGAGGCTTGAATTCGTTCGAATTTATAGGGGAGGCCGAAAGGAAGGCGGGCCGCCGGTTAACGGCAACTGGGCGGCCGGTTCTGGCGAAGGAGACGCGTGGGTAAATGGCCGTGCGAAGTGGACGAGATTCGTTAGAGGATTGGGTGGCTGGGACGCGTGGTTGAGGGGACCAGGTGGTTCCTCCTCTCGCCGGCGACACGTGAAGGCCGGTGGTGTCACCAGGCGGCGACCGGTGACCGGCGAGAGCGAGGGAGAGAGAGAGCGTGGCAGAGAGAGAGAGAGGGAGAGCGTGCGGTGAGAGAGAGGGGGGGTCGGGGTCTCCCGACTTCGGTCCCCCTTTCAACCTCTCTTTTTTTTTTTTTTGTGACTCAATAACATCATTCAACTGAATCCCGATCCCGTACCTGCTAAAGACTAGGCTAAATCTGAATCGAAACGACCCGCAATTAACATTTCAGTTTAAACTTTGGGATTCAACTAAGTAAAACGAAAAACGATTTTAAAAACTCGATATAGCGTTGCTTCAATAGTTTTATAAATAAGTAACGTCGAGGATAACATTAATCAAATAATCATTCTTTTTAATGAAATTATCCGTTAAAACTCACATAGTCGGTTTAATATTTTAGCCGAGCTATAACTCAAATGCAACCGGTAAATTTAGCAACTGAAGCAGTTAGTCAGCAGTAGAATGAAAGCGTGGCCCTTACAATTAGGGAATTATATTTTGATTTTAGCTTGTTTATGATGATTTATTGCTTTTGAGACTCATTTTAATGAATGATTAAATGAAATCAGTAAGTGATGAAAATTAGATGTGTATGCTTTGCTATGAGTGGTAATTAGGGTTTGGAGATTAGTGAAAAAGGCTTGGTTTGATTATGCTAGTTTGATGATGTTAAGATTAATTTGAATGCATATTTGAACGAAATTAAAGTAAGATATATGTTGGATGTGAGGTTGTGGCCATAAACTTGATGGATTGGGGTTATAGCCTAATTGAAGCTTTAATTAAATTTCAATGAGTTTTGAAGTAAAATAAGGTGACATACATGTGCAGGATAAGTGTTTCAATGTCATGGAGGTATTTGATGTAGTGCGGTGGAGTTTGAGGTTAGTTAAAGTAAAAATTTAGTGGAGCTGTCTTGATAATTTTACATGGGAACGAGGGGCATGTGAGTGGGATTTAGTGAAGCATGTGTGTATGCCCATAGCATAGACATGAGAGTTTTAGGGTTGTGATTTAAATATAATACAAACTTAATTATGGTTAGTTTGGTGGCTTTAAGTGCATTATGAAGGAATAATTGAATGAAATTATGAGGATTGGGTGTTAGAAAGTTGTAAAGTGGGTGTGTGTTATTGTCAGAGTGGGTGATACAAAGTTCTATGTTTAGGTGAAGTTTAAGCTTAATAATTAGGCTACTTCAAAATATCTAAGTGAGCCTTGGGTGGAATTTGGATGAAAAGCTTTAGGCATAACGGCGGTTCGAAGAAAGAATCAATAGTTGTAATAATAACGTTAATAATGGTTATAAAGGTGGCCATAAATCAACGATGCAATAATAAAAATAATAGTATTGATAACAATGATTTATAATGACACTAATGCTAATCCTGCAATGAAATAAGTAATGGTGATAACGTCGTTATTAACAAGCACACGACGAATTATCCCCTTTAAACAAACATTAGTAGTGTGAAAGATGGGTTGAAAGTTTTTAAAAATGTTCATTAAATTGAGAAAATTTACTAAATCTCTTAACCCCGCACTAATTGGAAATAAAAAATTATATATTTGAAGCAGGAATGAGGCCACCTCTGTCGCTTCAAACTGCAAACACACATTCTTCAATATAAAGTAGAGAGAATCTCAAAGACCAGGTACATACATTGCCTATGCTCTTCAAAAATTCACATATTTCTCAACAATAAAAATTAATATAAGATCCATTTAATGAATCAATTTTCTCAATGTTTTGTCACATAAACAAGTGGCCCCGCCCAACTATCAATAATCAGGGCTTATGCCCATCAATATACCCGCGCGCGGCGTCAACTCAGGCTTCTCGATCGGCCTGGGGGGTGAGCACCTAAAGTATGATCGTTTCAAGACGTACATCGACCAAGGGGTCCACTTCTAGATAATAATCAGCAAATCAATTTTACTTATACATTCTCTCTCTCCTGTTTGCAAAGTACAATATTTTGAAATGCGGCCGGCTCAACTAATTTACCACAAAACTTATTTTACTATGGAGGAATGTACGTGCTGAGCTTCGGCTCATCATTCGAATGTATTTATGTTTTCTGTTTCAGGTATGGAAAGCAATGAACAGTCGTCCTCTTGATAAGCCGGAAGGTAGCAAACAATAGACGTTTCCTGAACATTAGCTAGTCAATGCTCACAGTGATGATAGGTTGATAACTTGGAGATTATGTATTGTTATTCTTCTGAAACCTGAGGATAATAATTTTTAGTATTAATACACTAAGTTATCATGTGTATTATGAACTGTATAAGTAGATAAATGTTTATTTTGGGCAATTCCAAGGTTTAGTAAATCAGGTAGCCTTGTTCCATCTCGGAACGGCGGTAATGCCTCTAATCAAATTAAAAGCCTTCCGCTGTGAATTAACAATAAATGAGTGGTTAAGTTAGAGTAATCAGACATTGGAAATTGGGGGCGTTACACCTCTTTCATTATGAATCTTCATCCTTTCATTCATTTAGCTTACATGCCTGTCCTTTATAACTAATAAAAAAATATCTTTGTAAGAGTTCATGGTGTTGTCACTTCTCTTTACACTTTAGATCGTCCCCCTGTCTTTTAAACTTACTGAGATCAGTAAGCAGTTGAATATGTTATCTTTTATAAATATGCCTCTATTAATATTGCTGGAGCCATATTCATTGGACATTTAATCCATTTTGATTGGTAGACCTTGTTATCATTATGGGGATGAACTGATCGTGTACTTATAGAAGATGATAATGTTAGTTTGAGAAATGAGGAAAGACTAAACGTGTTTTTCTATGGACTGAGGGAGGGAAAACCCTATTTCCGCCCTAATTACACTGTGTAGGCAAGTGAGTTATCGTGTCAGTAATGCATTGAATATTAGTGATATGCCAACCACACTCGGTATATATGTATATCAATAATTACAGTTTGTGAATTTAGAGATGTTTCATCTGAGGACTTTTAGGGCTGTTTTTCCCTAAGAAACATTAATTTTTAGATCAACCTAGTTCTAGGTGCTCAATCCATTTTCAGAACCCCTATCATATGACCCCTACCAGAGTTTAAAGAACTTAAGATTTAGTAAGATGAGTTATTATAGAAGGGAGTTATTTGGCCAAGTGTGTCACCGTGGGAAACCCTAGTTTTATGTGTGAAGCAGGAAGGCATAATCTTATGGTTGTGTACTATGCATAGAGAGTTGAACAAGATCACTATCAAAAACAAGTGCCCTATACCTTGAATTAATGATTTATGGCATTAGCTGCCAACAATAGAAGTCTTTTCCATGAATGATTTGAGGTCCGAATATCACACCTAAACCATGCAATTACAGTTTATGTTTTGCAAGAATGCCTTTTTATAGTAATTATTGAAACTATTTGCTTGTCTCATCTTCAAAACTTAATACTATCCAATATTGTTTAATCTTCTTTGCATTTTAACCCGATATTTTCCATTGGTGTGATCTTTCATATCTTTACAAACCCATTGTTAAATGTGCAATACATTTTTGTTCGACTTTATGTGGTTGTCAATATTCCAGTGCTCTCGACTTTCACCATCTTTATTTCATGATCATGAGTTGTAGTTCATGCCGCTGAGAGCCGATTCACACATCTACCTTATATCTCATTTATTCATAATGATAAGCTCGTATAACTTGTTTTGAACTCATAATGTAATTTAACTCTCATTGGTGTGGGTGATTGTGATTGTCATAATTCCTTTACTCTCCTTATGTTGGACTTCAACTCCTACATATATTTCTTACATTCTGATAAATAAACTTCCGCATTCTCTATTTAATCTTATTATTGTACTTGAATTGACTTCATATCAGTAAAGACATGTTTCTACTGTAGCTTGTTCAATCTATTTATCTATCCATTGGCACTTTGCTCGTCCAATCCATTTATCTATCCATTATACTTTGCTTGTCCAATCTATTTGTCTATCTATTGCACTTTGCTTATCCAATCTATCTATCCATTTATTGCACATTGCTTGTCCCATCTATCGATTGCACTTATCTCGTTGCTTGCGGCTATAAAGTCACCTAGTTGAAGCTCAGTTGCTTGTCATCTTATTTCCATTTCATCAGTTAAACCCGAGTATAACCGAGCCATCTTTCTCCTTGGCTGATTATTTATTGTACCCTTTATGATCCATATTTATAAACTACAATTCTTATGGCATTATATTGTACAATTCATGATATACTTATGGTTATCGTTATTCTAACCACCCCATGTTAATCCCTCCTTTATAAATATTTTCTAGTCTCATTGTTTATTTCTTTTGCTCCTAATGACTCACTTGACTATCAATTCCATCATTTTTATCTCTGACCATGTTTATTGTAGCATCTAATTCGGACTTAGAGCAGATCTTAGACTAGTCTGATGAGGGAAGATCATGTGGTGTATTAAGAACATTAGATGAGAGCTTTTTGATAAGGGCATAATCTCAAACAATGTCTAGCGATATTAGAGTAAGTTAGGAGAAATATCGAGAATAATGAGACTGTTCAAGTACATGCTAAGGTGACACATACAAGAGTCATATGGTCATTTTGACCAAAGAAGGAGACAATCAAAGTTAAGATAAGATATAAAGTATTCCAAAGGGCCTTTCTAGTCAAGGGTGTTAAAAGACTGGATATCAAAGATATTGGAGTTCTTGTTACGTTGGGCTTTATAAGTCAGTATCAGAGTACTTATTAGGAAATGCAATTGTTTTCATATTTATTAGTGGTCAAGATAGAGAACCAGTAGAGTAGATTACCTCATTTGTAGTAATAAATTTTTCTTTTGAAGAGAGTATCAATTTTGAACCAAAGTAGTCAAGCTACTGAAGTCACTGAAGATCTAGATACTCGATCGCAGGGTTACGCAGCTATGTACTTTGGGCCAATCATACCTTTTTGGAGGGAAGCAGTGAAAACCAACAATCCATACTTGAGGTGGAATTGTATACATGATAAAAAATCATAAGTTTTGAGGACGAAACTCCTTAAGGGAGGAAGACTGTAATAACCCGATCCTAACCCATATATATTTATTTAAATCATATATATTTATTTATTTAATTATATTTATTTATTTAATTAATCATATTTATTGATTTAATTACTCATGGTTAGTTATTTAACCAAATCATATTTATTAATTCAATTACACTTAATTTATATATTTACCGAATTACCTTATGTCATTTAAATTTTTCACTTTCATTCATCGTATTTAATCATTTCGGTTGGAGGATATTTTATTTAGGTCCCACTTTGAAATTCAAGTTTCATTGATTAGTAATCCAAGTTTCGTTGATTGATTAAATATTGGGTGAATCGATATTAGGCCTCGGTAGGTATAATTTAGTGACATTATTTTCTTACCTTTGGTAAATTTTAATACCGAACAATACAAAATTTTTCCAACACTTCGAATAATTTTTCAAGCCCGAACTTAGCTTGTTGGGCCCAAAATAAAAACCCAAAACCTTGCTAACTTTGTTATTTTATTAATTGCTCATTTTAGCACCTAACTTTAATTAGCAAAAACCTACTTTTTGGGTTGAAAATTTGCAGCCATATGTGGCTATTAATTGATAATTTTTACACAGGAAAATTCAGCAAAAATAACGAGACCAAACTCTCCATTTTCTCTCGCTACCTCACCTCCTTTCTGCAGAAAACAGAGGCAGCAGCGACTGCCCCTTGTGCCTCCATTTTGGAAACCCTATTGTGGGAATCATATTTTGTGTTGCAAATAAAAGTTTTTTAGGACTTCTTAATCTTTTCATATTGGGATTTTAGGTCTCCATTTGATGTCAAGGGTGAAAGTTATGAATTTTTGAAGTGAACGAACCTGCATTGGTGTAAATTAGGCTGTTTTTGCAATTTCAGTGCAGCGTATACTTGGAGAAAAATTTTAAAATTTTACTATAGATTGTCCATATTATTTTCAAATTTCCTATAAGATTTCATGAATTTTGGTTGAGTATTTTGAGTTTGGTAATTTTTGAAAGCATTTTGATTAATTGTGTAAAGAGCAATAATAAAGATTGAGTGAGATTGATCATGCACTCATTTTGTGTGTTTTGGGCCAAGTAAGGTGATTTAAGGGGAACATGAATATTCATGAATTTTCATAGAGCTTTTAGCTTGATTAATAAGAAAGAAGAAGGCAAGTATATAATTTGGGAGCTTGTTTATGAGCTTTGAATCAATTATGAATTTTACAAAGAAAATAACAAGTTTAGTGAGCTTCATAACTTCTATTGAGTTCAATGACTCATTTGAAGTGGAATTCTATATCTAATGGATTTATGAATGAAATCTGAGAAGTTGGGAGAATTGTGACTCAAAAACCATATTTATCAGACCAAGTTATTGCAGTTTATGCTATTTTGAACCAAGATATATCTCTCTTGGCCTCAAACCTTTATTACCTACTCAATTTAGACTGTATCAAATGTATTTATCAAGCCAATCTAGTATACTATCTGTTATTTTGAATCAAGCCATTCATCAGTGAGCCTTAAACGCATATTAGCAACCTATCTCAGAAAAGACCACATCTACTCTCTCATTTGTCACCATGAAGGCCTTTTTCTTTGTAATCTCATTTATCTTATTGTGGTCTATTTTACTTTTATTTACTTTATATCGGGTTTAATTACTTTTATTAATTTAGTTTGAAGTTATATTGAAATACCTAAGTTATGTATACCATTTAATTGCTCAATTTCTATTACACATACTTACTCAATTATGTGAGTAAAGATCATTTACTGACTGCACATACCTACAATAACATTTAATGAAATAGAATCGATACCTAGTTATTGTTTCCCGTTATGCATAAGTGTTATCAAATGAGAACATATTTATCAAGTCAGATGACATTTATGAAACTGATGACATTTATCAAGTCAGATGGTATTTTTTTTAAAGACTCAAGACGCATTCATTGCTTGTATCTTCAGAAAGTAGAACATGTTTATCAAGTTACAACTCTTAATGAGTTTGTCAATGAATCACTTTATATAGTGATTTATCATTTAACTTGTATCCTTGTCAGTTATCATCTATAAGGCATTAGCCCATCATTTACCCGCGCAGTTTCAGGCCAACTCTTGATCGGATTGACAGGTGTACATCTATGTATAGATCATATCATTATAAGGGGTTTACATTCAGATAATAATGAGCTATTTAGTTTCATATTCCTTTCATTTTTATTGCTATTGTGAACTAAATGAATTGCATAGGCGGGTACCCATCAACAGTGTGTCTACGCTCATTTTACAATAAAGGAATGCATGTACTGAGTTTTAGCTCATATTTTGGAATTGTTTTCATGTTTTTCATTTTAGGTGATAAAGTATCACATGTTTCTCCATTTCACGAGCCCTTTTGAAGTCAACAGATACTCACAGTGGATTCAGCATAGCATGAATGTTGGGATCGACCTCAAGGTCACATTGGGTCTATATTCAATATACTTGTGTAGTGTTGAGTGCGAGTTAGCATATGGTATAATTAAGTCGATTGTATTGAAGTTGAACAATTATGAACTTTGATCTTGAAGTGTTTCAGTGTAATAGATATTGTGTTTGTAAACATGAGTTGTAAGATTAAATGATTTCAGTGAGCTTTGTCCTCATCAGGACGGCGGTAGCGCCTTATATTATTAAGTCTTCTGCTATAATTTTTCGTAAATCATGTCATTAGCATTTTGGGGGCGTTACAGTGTGTGACAGAGAAATTACTTTCAAATTGTAAGAAAAATAGGTGTCAATAAATGGTAGGGGAATGGAAACCAGAGCTGTGTCATAGGAGTATCACTGCCTTGAAAGCGATTTCGGCTTGACCTCGGTGCAAATCGAAAGCAGCCATTCACTCCCCAAGGTTTACACAGCTAGCTTGCTGAACGCGTACACTTGAGGCCAGAAGCTTGGGATACACAAGATCACAGTTGCCCAGAATAGAGAGGAGAACAGTAGAATAGAGAGAAAGAGAACAGAAGAGAGGAGATACTTGGTGTGGTTTGAAGGTGTAGGCGAGGAGGCTATTTATACTAGAAGTGGAGCTACTGCTGGTGAGGAAAATAAGGAACTTGTGTGGTGCGGAGTATTTTCCTGGCTACAAAATAGGATGATCACTGAACTTATGTGGTGTAGAGTGTATTTCTGGTTACAAATAAGGAACATCACTCTTTCTGCTCAAAACCAGGTCAACTAGCCGATAAGGAGAAAAATGTGAACGGAACAAAAACATTAAAAAATATTTTCTCCAAAAAATTAGCAGATGAGGCCCGAGGCCCACAGCTCACGTCACGGCCGGCCGGCTCGGATCGGGAAGGCGGCGTGTGCGTGTGTGGTGTTTACCCACACCCTACACCCCCAATAAAACCAAAGCCAATTTTATTCAATAGGCCTAAAGTAGGAAGGTAAACATAAACCTTACTCTAACTCCCAAAACTACCAATGTGGAACAAAAAGAGATGAGAAAACAAAGGAGTTAGAGTATGCCATTTACACACAACATGATTATTTTATCTTTATAACATCGTTTAACTGCATTTTTGCATATAAAAAATGACAATGCAAGTTGATACCAGTTTTACTACTTTCCAGCATTTCATGTCTTCAAAATTCATATAGTTTTATTATCCCATATATTTTTCATTTGTTTACCATCCTCACTTATATCATAACCGAAATTTATTTTTAAAAAAAGCCTTAAAACTGAGAAAAGAGTGAGGGAGATAAGGCAAATGTAGCATTTGTGATTCAACAATTGAAGAATAGTACAATTATTTAGCCTTTTTTTCTTAATTATCTTTTGTGAAAGGCTATTTATATTGAAGCGCAACAACAAGTGTCACTTTTGAAACGGGCAGCTTTTCCAGTGCAAGTTTATTTACAACTTTGTGGAGTACAATTTGGCAGAGGACGGCAAATACCAGATATCAGGGTTTTAAATCACTATCATGATATTGCATCTCGGTAAGTCTAGAGTTCGATGCACCTGTTTTTCACAATGCAAATAATCCGTAAGGATGATAACGACTAACTGAAAAATATACAACATTTCACAAGAAATAATTTGAAATACTTTGCAAGCACAAATGATAATCATCTGCTACTATATATTACCAAGATGTTTCATGCCAAATAAATAAGGTTGACTAAAATTAAGATAAGGAGCATGAAGAATGTCTTAGTCATGTTGAAAGGAGAAACTTCTTGGAGTGTAATGCGATAAGAAATAGTTATCGACGAAGAGAAAACTGTCGTACAATTCTTCTTCTTATGAGCTTGTATGCTATATGATCTCAATTTATAGGCTATCAAATTTAAGATGCATTGAATTTTGGATTATTTTCGAATGCAGATATAGTCTGTGGAATGATATGATCACTTGCCCAAAATCGAATAATGAAATTAAAATTATGATCTTGATTTACCATTTATGTACGTAATATATTTAGCAAAATGATAAATGTATTCATAGGATATATGGGCTCTCTTATATATGATAAGAATCAATCCAATTTTTTGAGATATTTAATTATAATTTCACATCCACTACTAATTAAAATGCCCCTAATTGGTGAGTCTGCTCATTTAGGTATGTTTTAAATTTTCCACTTAACATGTCCTCATCACGTAAAACTCAACCGACGTCTGACAGATCACAACCTTGAATTACTTTATTTGATAATCTTTCCTTTTTTTACCTGTGAAGAATTTGATATCGTAATTAATTTATTTGTATCTAACCAAAGTAATGCATCAAAAAATGAAAAAAAGTCATAATTTAAGAATCATATAGTTTTTTCAGAATATTTTGCTAGTATAATTGAATGAATAGGTAAATAATTTGATTGCATATGAAAAAGTTTTATTTGCATATAAAGTACCTTAATTGCTTAATCTTTTCAATAAAGACAATATTTAACTTCAAAGAGAAGTAACTTCAGTGGAAGATTAAGAATTAATAATTAAACACGAAATTTTGTTAAATCTTTAAATGATACATTTGGCAGAAGGGGATTATGTTAGAGCGATCACAAAAATTAAAAAATACTTTAGATAAGATCGAATACAATTAGGGATCCTTCAATATTATGTGCTAAGTTAATAAAAATAAGAAAGGACGAAAAAAATGATAAAGCATACCAAATCCAAGATTAAATCCCCTTGCTTTTACATGTCATGCTCACCAAAAGCAACCCTCGTTTAGACCTGAAATATGAATCATTCGTTTCGGATACGGATCAAGTTAAATTTGGGATGGATCATGTTTCGGATTTAGTGACATTTCGAGTAGGTTCAATTTAGGTCGGGTGAATTTCAGTTCGGGTCGACTTCAGGTCAATTGATTTTTGGTTCAATAAGCTTATCATGCAAAATAAGGAACTTTGTAGAAAATTTCAGGTTGAATATGGTTCAGTTCGGGTCAATTCAAGTTTTGGGTCCATTGTCGGGTGAGTTCATTTCGCATATGAGCATATCGGATTAGGTATAAATCTCGATCATTCGGTTCGAGTTTTGAATCTCTTGTCAATTTTGTCAGGTCTACCCTCATTACTTTTCGACTCGCAGACAACTTATATTGCTAGTAAAATAAGAATAAAGCACGGAAATATTATTGTGCACGCGCGGGTATCGTGCTAGGTACATACACACCTATGTACCATAGAAATACACACATCTATATATAAAAGGATCTTACTAAATTGGGTCAGGATAAACATATGCTGCAATCTATATATACAAATTTGGGCCCAACTGTTTCTTTGAATTTGGGCGGCCCACAAGACAAACATGTACAGAGAAACACACGTGGTAGCTAAAGCAAGAAAATTTTGAGCAAGAAACGCACAGGCAAAATCAGAAAAATCAAATTCAGATGACTTCTTGGCTGGATTTCTCAAACTCCAAGCTGATAAGTTGATAACAGTTTAACTTGTAGCATTTAGTGTGTTTTGAGTTTATTTTGTGATCTAAATTGCTGAAATATTTACCTGTGCCAAAATCATTGTGGTGCCCTTGCTTATGGACCTCTGTGTTAGGGGAGGCAGAATCGTAAGCATGTTGTATATTTAGTTCCATTTCTTGTTCTCCTATTCTTGAATAATAAGAGGATAGATTTGACAAGTTGGATTTATGGAATTCTTCTTCAAAGTGCTCCCTCTTACTTAGCTACTACTAGCTAATAGGGATATGTGTGGTGGATATGTATGTGTGTGCGTGCGTGGGAGAGAGATAAGGGTCTTCTTTAGCTTGAATATGTTTTTGTCTATCTTATCAAAACGGAGGAAGCAACCAATAGCATTTCCAGTTTTCAACCTTGCATGCCACACACATCCACACACTCTAAGACAAACTGTGATGTTCATTGGAGAGAAAAAAAATACTTGTAAGGGAGGGACAAACTGTGGAGTAAATGCTGATTTTGTTTGTATTTTACCGTTGCCGTTGTTGCACCACAATTGCAATTTGGCTTACATTTGTTTATATACCTTAATGGTGTACATATGCTTATATAGCACATCAGAGCATTCCCAAGCATATCTCTACAATGCCTCATCTTCAAGCAATTCTCAGAGCTTTCCCTAGCATAGCAATTGAAAACGACTTAATTTTGCTTGCTGGCATAAAAGATTAATTTTGCTTGCTGGCATAAAAGATTCACTATAATTGGGAAAAGTTTCCTACAGTTAGGAAAAGATTCACTGCATTGCATAAAACATCTGAATTTTACTTCTTGGCACAAATGGTTCACTGCAATCAAGGGAAGGTTCCCTGCAGTTGGCAAAAGACCCATTGCATTGTATAAAAGATTCATTGGATCAAAATTAAGATGTAAAAATGCGAAGTAAATGCTGATGTTGTCCATATTTCACCGTTGCCAATCGTAATGTGGCTTACATATAATTATATAGCTGTATTGATATGCAGATATTCTTTCCAGTGTTCCACAACGGATATTACTTTGTTGTGTGCTTCAATTTCTTGGCAAAGAAGGGAGAGATTATTCATTCTGTTAGTCATAACAATGTGGACAACGGTGCTATTCTTGTTTGTGTCAGCCTCTTGGTAATTTTCTATGTTACCTTTTCATCCTTTTGCTATTTTAATCCTCTAATATTTGAAGTTACCTATTATAAATGTATACTACTTTTTTTCCCTAGGTTCGATGTTTCTCAAAGTATTTTCCTGATAAAATCCCCAAATCAGCCAGGGGTAAAGCTATTTCTATGGAGAGTTTGCAATTGGAGCAACTGAAACTACATTGGGTGAAAGTTTCAAGAGAAGCTTATCTTGATTCAGGGGTGTATGTAATGCGACACTTGAAGATGTACATGGGAGATGTTGAGAAATGGAATACTGGGTTTAAAAAGTTCAATGTTAGTTCACTTTTTTTTTCCTTGTTATAAATAAGTGAATTACATCATCAAAAGTTTTGACAAGCTTTTCGCTCTCAACAGGCACCCTTGTTGAAGAAGCTCAGGGCGAAATATTGCTATAACATTATCACTAGTCAGGAAAATGTAATTGCTCCTCATATTCTTGATAAGGTTAAGGCTTATCATAATAGCATTAGGAAAAAGGAGACTGTTGGTTCTCCTATTACAAGGCAAAGTCAAAGGTTGAAAGACAAGGCTTAATGTTAACGTGCTTTTTATTGGGTAGGACAATTTCTGAATAGGTTGTACTTTTTCAGTTAAAATAGTTGTGTAAGCTTCAATGCCACATAAACAGTTGTGTTAAAACAGCTTTTCATATTTTGCTGTTTAGAGTTACACTGCAGTGTTGTAAAGGTGCATTACAGGTTGGTAAAGTTTTAATGCAAGCACCCGTTCCATCCTATTTACTTACTGAGAGGCACTTCCATCTTGTTTACTTAATGGATTGAGAGTATAGTTATATGGTATTAGGGGGAACAACTACCACAACAACAGTGGCACAATTCCAGTTTCATTCCTACCCATTGCTAACAAAAAGAAAGAAAGAAATGCTCAGATCCTACGTAAGTCCATATGGCGTGAGGCTTGAAATCCTTATGGCCCTCCTTGGAGAACTCATTATAGCTATACAATGCCTCTTCTTCAAGCAAACCTCAGAGCATCCCCTAGCATATCTCTATAGTGCCTTATCTTCAAGCAATTAAAAACAACTTAATTTTGCTTGTTGGCACAAAATATTCACTGCAATTGGGGAAAGGTTTCCTACAGTTGGAAAAAGATTCACTGCATTGCATAAAAGATCCATTGGATCAAAATTAAGATGTAACATTACAATCCACCGACTCCAAATAAGAATCAATAGCAGCATGCACATTTACAATCACCAAACAGCTCTAACATCCACAAATTCAATCAACTCTAATATCCACAAAATATTAAATTGTGTTAAAAGAAATGATGGTGTACTCATGCTATCAATTTTGACATTCATAACTTCACCAAATATTTTCAAGTGCACCATCTGCGACAGATGCCATGATACATGTCACCTACATCAACAAATATTGTGTCCTTTAAGTATAAAATTTTTTTAACTATATTTGTTAAAATATAGAGTGATCTTGTAGTTTATTACCTCAGTAATTGCAATCTAACATTAGTGTTGGACATGCTGGAATCCTCTGGAGGCCTTATACCACTTGTTGTCTTCAAAAACAACATAAGTTACTCATTTAATTATAAAGTGAAAATGAAAATTTTCCATTATTTTGTTAATTAAATTTTAATTGTTATAGCATAGTGATACCTCCGATGCGAAGACGATAGGGCTGATGTTGACAGGGGTGAAACTGTTTGTTGCTTGTCTTGCAGCATTCTTCTTTCTTGCCATCACTTGATTGCTTTTCTTCTTGGCAATGCTTATTTTTCTCTTGTTCTTTTGCCCTTTCTCTCTTAATCCAGTGGGATTTTAGACTATTCCGCTTGAGTTCACATTTTCATCTTCTGATCCATGATCGTATATAGGGCCTGTGTCCATCTTAATAGCTTCTTTAGCTTTTTGAAATAACTCTTGACATAAAGCTCTTGTTCTTGCATTAGTGGTTGAAGCGATGATGAGCACAGTGAATTTTCGCATCATTTGCAATCGCCAAACAGATGAAGATGTACCAGCATACTTGTGGAAAGATCTTGCATCATCAGCGCTTTCATAGCCCTTGATATTTTTCTTCTATCCATCTAATGTGTACTTCTTGGAAATTTTTTAAACACAAAACATATTGAACATCCTTAGGATATGAAAGCACAAAATTCTCATCTCTTCAAATTTTTTGCATGTGCAAGAAGCTTCTTCAGTTAACCAATTAACGGTGACAAGGTGGCAAAACTCATCGACATTGTCCCGCCGCACTTTATATAGCACACATGAAGCGGTCTCTTAAACCTTCTCCTGGGCACAAGTTGTCCCTTTTTTGTACTCTTCTTGAAAAGTATGATAAAGTTCAGCAGTGTATACCTCTATTGTATGATTCAATATACTTACATTTGCAAAATATGTTTCTAGCCTTCCATCCCAAGAGTCATAGTCGTTTCCATTCTCCTTACTCCTCCATTCAGTAACAACATTAAGGAAGCTCTCATAAAATTTGCACAAGTCAGTGATTGCTTGAAGTCTCTAAGAGATTGAACGGTTCGTTGATTCAATCCTTTGTGAGGACAAAATTCCTGCAGAAAAATAATTTTTACTGAATGCAGGGCTCCAATGCTCCCTGTTCCTGTAAAGTTTTTTTAGCCAATCATTCTCACTATAATTGTATTCTGCAATCAACCTAAAATAAAAGGGAAAAGATGGATACAGTGAACCTTTTACTTCTTGCAGTGAATCTTTATTATTTTACAGTGAATCTTTGTTATTCTGCAGTGAATCTTTCATTCACTGCAGAGCATATTTTTCTTTATTATGAAGGCAAAGTTAAATACTAAAGGCACTGACCTGGTCCAATGATGATTGAACTCCACTTCAGTATCACAATGCATGAGAATCTTGTTGAATTTGTTAATAAATCGATGTTGGCTTCTAAACATTCTGATGTGAATTTTTAAGTTCTCAATAATATGCCATATACACAATCTCTGTCTTACTTGTGGAAACACTATTTTGATAGCAGCTGCAATTGAAGCTGCTTGGTCTGTCATGATAGTCCTTGGATGCTTCCCACCCATTGCCGCCAAGAAAGTCCGAAAAAGCCATATGAATGATTCTATTCTCTCATTCAAAATAAACCCACATCCTAGCATTACATTCTTGTTATGATAATTCATGCCAATAAATGGCGCACAAATCATGTTGTACTTGTCGGTCTTGTAAGTGGTATCAAATATAACCACATCTCCAAAGCGATCATAATCATCTTTCATTATACTATCTCTGCAGAAAATGCTAGTTAGACTTACTCCTTCATCAAACTCAAAAGCAAAGTAAAAGTTTTGATCTTCAACTTTCCTTTGATTCAACTTCCCTATTAAAGTGTTACTATCAGTACCATGTAAATCCTTCCTTTACCAGAGGCAAGATCATTATATGCATCCTTGTTTGTGAACCCAAGGGCTGGTGAACCGCCTACCTCCTTCTTCAACATTCTCATAGCATTAGACACTTTGATTCTACATGATTGTATAAGTCTCAGTAGTTCCAATTGTTCTTCTGTGACTGTTCGCTGTGATTTCAGAAGATGTCATTTGGTGAGATCACAAAAAGGATGGTTGTGCACCTTATCATGTCTCGTAACTGCCCACACACCATTTCCATCTACTGAAAATTGAATTATTGCTTTGCAACCAACTCGGGTTACTCTTTTGCTATATGACCTCCTATGGATGTGTTCTTCATTTTTTGGGCGGCATTTCTCTTTGTACCTTGTTTTGAACAACAATTATTGTTGTTATACCACTTCGATCAGCTTTCGTTCGGCTTTCATTCTTTGTGAATCCCTATGAATGCTGAACCCCACTCTTAGACCATAAATGTTATATAAATCATACGCTTCTTGCTCAGATTTGACACTTTGTCCAATCAATTCAAGTTCATCATTCTCAACATATTCTTGTCTTATGGGTTCTTGATGCTGGGAAACTGCAATTTAAGTAGTCAATAATGTCAAAAGCTATTACATTTATCAATGTATTTGGAGGATAAATAGTAGCTGAATCAGGAAAAACAGAATTGATGCATCAATGCATTGGACCAACAAAAGATTCACTGCCATCAACAAAAGATTCACTACAACAGGTAAAAGGTACACTAACTGACAAAATGATCGTTACTATAATTATATATGAGCTCTATGACTACCTTCCTTTCCACCATGAGTTACAGTGTGTACAACACCATATTCTTAGAAGTATAAGTCATTCGCTACATGAGCTTTATAACAATTACTTTAACAATTCACTAGCTACATGACATTGCACTGAAATTTAGAAGTATAAATCATACATACCTATCGCTGGGGGACCATATTCTTGTTCATTGGGATCTTGATTCTGGGGACCTACAATGTAAGAATAATATCAGTAGTCATTATGTTCATTTACTTATAGTTATTCTATGAATAATAGAATTTGATACTATTAACCATTCTTTTTTTTTTGGTGTATCTTTTCAAAAATGCAGTGAAACCTTTGTACACTGCAGTAAAACTTTTGTACATTGTAGTGAACCTTTTGCCTAAATCAGTGTACCTTTTTTTATCAGCTTATGTGCAACGATTTTGTTATTACAATCTTGTCTTTAGGGAATTTTCTCAAACACCTTATGTGCAACCATGTTTGACTTTAAAAGTTGCACTAGATAGCTATACTTTGCATTGAAGATTGATACATAATTGTTTGTTTAAGGAATTTTATCAATCATACCTCCAGTCTGAACTCCTAGCATCTGTAACTCTTCACTGAGCAATTCCTCTGCTTTAGCTACCACTTGTTCCTCAAAATCCATTGATCTTGCTGATTTGTATTGCTAATTTTCAGGATGGATCATGTATTTTGCTGATTTGTATAGCTGATTTTCTTGCTCAAAATTTTCTTGATCAAAATTTGAATATGCAGTGTTTGATTTTCCTGATTTAGCCCGTGTGTTTCTTACTCAAAATTTTCTTGCTTCAGCTACCACGTGTGTTTCTCTGTATATGTTTGTCTTGTGGGCCACCCAAATTTAAAGAAATAGCTGGGCCCAAACTTGTATATGTAGATTGCAGCATATGTTTGTCCTGGACCAATTTAATAAGATCCTCTTATATATGGGTATGTATATTTCTATGGTACATAGGTGTGTACCATAAATTAACTACATAAAACAAACATCATCTATCCTTTGACTTACCTTCTAGATGAAAAGAAACGAACGTTGACCAATTTTGTGCTGCGAAAGTAAGAAGAAAGGCGAAGAAGGACTACAAATGGCCTGAGGTCATTTGGCCATTTGTTGGTGAGGGGCATGCGTTACCTGCATCAAAGGCCTTAAATCTGGTTTGGTTAATGCCGTTTATGTTATGAAGGATACTCATTCTTCTTTCTTAATAGCTGACCTCAAATACATATTTTGATAATTTGCGAGATATAAACATACTTGGAAAAATCCCAAAAGACTTTTACAATTTTGTGATTAATGATCCATATCTATATGAATGTTTGGCAATGAGTGGTACAACCACCATGTCAACATTGTTTTGACAACTTAAATAATCTTAACAATGATTGTAAGGAGGTATTTTTATTTTGTTTCCTATGGCTTTTGAATTGAAGATATATTAAATCATCATTTCTCATTGTTTTTGTTATAAGACTAAAATCTAAATTGTAAATCTTATAATACAAGGCCATATGATTATGTTTAGTACATTATGCGAGACGAATATCTTAATCGTATTTCATTAACATTGTTGATACATTTTACATGTTACATTTCCAAATATGTAATAATTCTGAGGACAATGCAATGGTATTTTGTGTTACCTCTTACAAGAAGATTAGATTTAGATTTATTTAATTGTTCTAGACCAGCATAACTGTCTATACTCACTACATTGTGGCTTATGTTACTAAGTAGGGCACTTCAACTATTTATCTATGTTATTGTGAAAATAATAAAATTTTATTGACGTATTGAGTCAAATCTCTTCAATATTATGCTTGTCAGTATTTGGTCTTTTCACCAAAATAGAAAGGAAAGTTTCTTTCAACCTACATGTGTCATTTTCGCAGTCCTTGTCGCTCCTAGTGTTCAACATCCGAATCCAGCATATTCCTATTAGCTTCACATCGATCAATTTATTCGATCATGGATCTTCACTGCTATTTCTAAGGATACGTTAGGTGAGGTACATAATATTCCACATGCTTTACCAAGCTGGCAGCATCTGACTTCACATTTTAATACTGCTAGTTTGGCTAAAGCATTAGATTTTAAATGTATGCTCACCAATGTATCCAAAGGGAAGGAGCACTCCATGGAAACTTACCTATGTCACATTAAGAATATTGCTGATTCATTAGCTGCTATTCATAGTCCTGTGTTAGACTTTGAATTAATTTAGTATACGACATCTGGTTTACCTTCTGAGTACCATAGTTTTGTTACCACTTACTCCGCGTTGCTTGATAGCCATAATTTTCATGATCTATGCTCCAAGTTGCCTGATAGCCATAGTTTTGTTACCACTTACTCCACATTGCCTGATAGCCACAGTTTTGATGATCTATGCTCCAAGTCGATTTTCTATGAGCAGCGATTGAAATTTCAGTTAAGTCGAGACACTCATGTTCATCGGCACTAGTTAGCACGCTTAGTGCTAATGGTCCCAATCAAGGGGACGGCTGTCGGTCTCAAGGTGGCAATAATGATAATAATAGCAATGGTAAAGGCAAAAATAACGGGGGAATGCCATAAATAGAATAATAAAGAAGGTGAGCGTAACAAAAAAGGCGGCAACAGGAACAACAATAACAACAACAACACTCGGTAGAATGATACTACTTTTAAGAGTATGCCTACCGGTACTATATTTGGCAGTTCAGTTGTTTCATCCTTATGTACTGATGATGCTTCTACTTTGGATATTAACTTCTTTTCTAGAAGCACTAACCATCAGAAGGGATTTTAGGATCTTTTCCCAATACCATCTATGAAATCTGTCATGCTCTAGGTCATTCTGCTGATACCTGTCCTCATCCTATCACTCTCGCTAGTAATAAGTGCTTCCTGCATATTTTATGATCAGTTCTATTGATGCTGGTGAACAAGTTTGGTATCTCAACTCCGTTGTAGCTTCGTACATGACTGTTGACGATGGTAAGTCCTTATTAAATCTCCTTACTCTGGCATTAGTCTTGTCAAGGTTGAAAATGGTACCTTGTTGCCTAGTAGTCATGTTTGTCATAGTATTGTCTCTACTCTAGTGAAGCCGTTACATCATCGTCATATTTTTTATGTTCCCCAGTTGTGTCACAACCTGCTGTCAGTTGGGCAACTTTGTAGTGACCACAATATAATACATGGCTTATGGCACTTGGGATTTGTCAACACCCTAACCTTCTCAAAATTTAGTCTGTAGTAAGTAGTTTATAAGTTGAATTACCTGTTTGATGGTTCTGTGGAAAGACATGAAGCACATCCGGCTGGTCTATTCGTTAGTTAGATGTCAAAAATATCTTTCTGCATAGGCTTCTAACTGAAGAAGTCTACATAAAACAACCTCCTACTTTCATTCACCGCGATTTTTCCCATTTTGTTTACAAGATTAAGATGGTCATTTATAGCCTTAAGCAAGCCCCTAGAGCTTGTTTCATCATTTCAGCAGTTTCTTGTTGTCTCAGGTTTTGTATATAGTAATGTTGATCCTTCTATGTTTGTTTTCCGTACTAGTTCACATACTTTGATCTTGCTTCTCTATATGGATCATATTATTTTGATAGGCTAGGCAGTTCTTTCACTACCATTCAATCCTTTATCACTATTCTTTCTCGGCAGTTCGCTATGAAAGACCTTGGAGAGCTTCACTATTTTCTTACTATTCAGGTGGTTCGTTCGGTCTCTGGGTTTTTTCTTTCACAACAAAATTCTGTTGATGATCTTTCGCATAAATGTCATCTTCACATAGTTAAACTTATTAGTACCCCTTCTGTTGCTTGAACCACCTCTTCCGTTGCTTGAACCACCTCTTCCCTTTCTGGTGGTGAACTGCTTGCAGATGTATATGAGTGTCGAAGTATGGTAGGTTCTTTACGGTATTCGACAATGACTTATCCTAACATTGCATATACAGTCCATGTAGTTTCCTAGTTCATGTATGCTCCCCGCACTACCCACCTTCATATTATCAAGCATATTTTCAGGCATCTGCAGGGCACTCGGGATTATGGATTTTTGTGTCAGCTATCTATTTCATCTTCATCATTATTGCCTAGTCGAATGCTGATTAGGCTGACTGCAACTGCTTTTGTCGTTCTACTACGAGCTATGTTGTGTATTTTGGTCCGACCTTATTGTCTAGTGCTCCAACAAGTAACCCACTGTTTCCAACTCATCTACATAAGTGGAGTATAATTCACTTGGTTATACTGACGCAGAGAACATATGGATTCACAAGCTTTTATATGACTTGGGAATCACTATTTATGCACCTGTTTGACTTTACTGTGACAATGTTAGCATGACTTATACGTCTACGAATCCTGTTCAACATGATCGCAATAAGCTTTTTTTTGTTGACTGTCATTTTGTCCGTGAGCGAGTTGCTATTGGAGATCTGGTTGTTCGTCACATTCCTACCAGCTTACAGATTGCATATATTTTTACTGAAAGGGTTACCCTCTAAGTAGTTCCTATTTTTAAAATCCAATATGTCTATGCGTGCCCCGATCAGATTGAAGGAGCGTAATAGTGTATGTAGAAATAATACTGTAATATGATAATTTCTACAGTTTATTATACGTAAGACACTAGGCTCCCAAGGTTAACGGAGCTTTTCCTTCCATAATTCTCATAGTATTGAAAAAAGTTTACGCTTAATTACGTGGGATATGGTATGTGCACCAAAAAATTTACAGGCACTAGGGTTGAGAAAAAAGAACCAATAAATAAAGCTGTTATCACAGAACTTATTCGGAATTATTTTATGGAATCAAATAATGAATGGGTTAAACGTCTACGTCCCAAGTATGACAGCCTTGATAAGCTCTACGAGGACAAAAAGAAAAGTACTGATACTTGGGCATGAAAAGGCATTTTTACTAATAAAGAATTCTTTCGCTCAGGGCTTGCATGGAAGGAAAATAGGTAATGAAAAGAAGGTTCGTTTATGTTTAAATAATTGGTGTGCTACATAAAATATAGTAATATGATGGGTCCATCGGTTCTTTTAGATTTACTCACACAAGGATACAAGAGGGGGGTAAATTGTGTCTACCAGTTTTTTCGGTTTTCTCAAAACACTCGTCAGAACTGTTTGGAACGCGTGTTTGCAGTAAAGCAGAATGAGTATAATTTGCGGAAACAGTAAAGGAGACACAATATTTTTACGTGAAAAACCACCTCTGGCCCAATTGAGGTGAAAAAACCACGACCTACCTTAGTAGGATTTCAGCAACACTTTTACTAACACGGGCCGAATTCGTTACACATGTAACTCACACGTGACTACGTCACACACGTAACTTAGTCTCCCCCGAGACCCTCGTTACAAACACGTAACTAGCCTCTACTCGAGAACTTGCCACACCCCACATCCAAAGTCTCCCAAGACTTGGACACACTCTAATCTCACTGATGACAGAGGAGAATAGAAAAACACCTTACTTTGAATGCTTCTAAATAAGCTGAATGTAAGGTACAATACAATCCCTATTACCCCAATATAGATGACTCAATTTAGCACACTTCTTGAAGGTTTTTCACTCAGAAAATTTTCTCACAGAAAACTCGATTTTGCTCCTTGAAAAACCATGAATGAAAACGTTGAGAGGCAAGAGATTATATATCCACGAAATACTTGTACCACAAGTATATAGGAGGTTTTGGATATTAGTAATAACTCCAAAAAATAAATAGTATTTCAAACGGAATTGAATCTCTCAACATTATCTTTTTTGGAAATCATATCTTAAAGGCTAAGATAAAATCATTTGGTAGTATCTTTTTAGGAAAACAATATTATTCAGTGTATGACTCTTTGTAAGACAAAATATTATCAGAAAATCAATCCCAAATAAGTTAGGAATTTTGACAGTAGAAAAACATTTGAAAATCTTTAGGACAAGAGTTTTATGCGTTGTCCTCAGAACATTGCAGACCTGATTGCTCAAACTGTTCTGAGCAGTGTTCTGAGTTAGCGCAAGAAATTCCTTCAAAGTGAGTGTTAAGTCAAGATATTCTAATTGGCATATTAACAAAAATCTAGATGAATATAACCAGTAATTAATTCTAAGACTCTTGTGATCCTTTGACCTCCTTGATGTCGGGCATACATATTCACTTTGATGTTCCACACTTCTTCGAGTTCTCCAGGGTGTTTGTAACCTATCTCAAAACACAATTATAGCACACTACTCAAGCGTAGCATGATAGCATATTGACTGGTATAATTAGATTGTTATTATCAAAACCTTACACATGATTGTTTCAACAAATTCCCCCTATGATGACAAACCAAGTGACCATCAAAGTGCGACAAAGTAAAGGGCAAAAACGTTAGTGTCAAAATAGTAATTTAAGGAGTTCAATGCACACACGAGAGAAAGCAAGAGTAAGAATCAGCTTAAAACAGGCAGACCAATCAAAGCATGGTCATACTTATCTTTCCTCTTTTGACATCATCGAAAAGGTCGAGGGAACCATCTGCATAAATTCAGTAGGGATGCACCCACCACCACTGGTAATAAGGGAAAATAACAGTGATACAAGTCAAGTATATGGTACATAATGATATTGGCCATCCCAGTCACGCACAAACAAATAACATAGGCACAAGCAAAGGTATAGCATACATACATAAACTGTCTAAGAACAGCCACATACCATTAGTGGTCACATACATAACCAAGTGTTTGAAAAATAGTGTTAGAAACAAGGAAAGGAATAGGTTCAGGTAGAGGAAGGTGGAGAAGGAAATTTGGCTGTGAAGGCAAGAAGGGCACTCAGTAAATCCTCGTGACGTTTGGCATTGAGAGTCTTTTCCTCTGTAAGCACCTGCTTTGCTTCAGCTATCTCCCCCTTCAATGTAATCTGGTCCTATAACAGTGTATCAATTGTGAGAGCGTTGGATGTGGAAGCTTCACTGGGAATAGGTCCAAGTGGTGTTTGGAGCCCCTGTTCTGAAGTTGCACTGCAACCTTTTGTCACTTTGAAACCACACCCAATCAATGTACTGTTGCCAATCTCATCACTGACCTGAAAGCCTAGTCTCTTCTGCAAGGGAATCCCAAGTTTCTCAAATACTGACTTCAGTAAGAATCCATACCCCATGTCATGATCCTAAGACGTTTTGGCAATTCTTCCAATATGGTTAAGCATGATTGCGGGCAAGTTAATTTGCTCACCTCTATCCAACATATCAGTGTAGCACATGTCCTTGGGGTCAGCAAGGTTGCATCCCTGACCTCGGGAAACGATGTTCTTAATAACAAACCCAAATAACAATCGATGCAATGGCATCATTTTCCCCTTTCACACAGATTGGGACTCAGTATGTGGGGTTTTGGGGCTAGCTTACGGGTCAATTTCAACAACCGCCCATCACCAAGCACACTCTTGTCCTCACAAACATACACATCAAAACCGTCAGAAGGTACCCCAAGCATTTCACCTAACTTCTTAGCATCAAACCGTAAGCCATGATCATTAACTGTGCCTGTCACCACTCATTGGTGACAACACAGTTCGCATAAAACTTAGCCAAGTCTGGAACTGACCATTCTTTCTTAGTATCAGTGAACAGGTCTAACCATCCTTGAGCTTCCAACTTCTCTAAGAACACCCCTAGCCCCTGTTCCCGAAAGTATGACATCTTAACTACCTTCCCCTGAACCATAGATTTCTGAAGGAAATACTTAGATCTCTCAGCAAGTGTCATAGTTTTTCTAATTTTCTTCTTCTTGGGCACATTAGATTCTTCAACCAGTTCAGATACTTATTCTGGGGTAGCCCGTTTTTGGGCAGGTTTCTTGGATAAAACTGGTTTGAAGAGTGTTTTGGTGGGTGTTTTGGGACTTTATCGGAGCAGTTCGTTTGAATCCGCAAAATTGGTTCATCCTCATCAGTATCCTCAGCATATTCAATAACAAATTCATTATCAACATGCTCAACATCATAATTCTTTAACTCCCTAACTGATTTGGCCTTATTCCCCCTTAATCTAGACTCAGCCATAATCGGGTCATACACCACAATCTCTCAACCCGCAATTGGGTATACCAAAGGTACCATAGCAGGGTTCAAGTCTACTGATTTCAAGTCCAAGCTCTTTAAGAACCTAAAAATAGAGGGAGTAATCGAAAAAGAAGGTGAGGGAGGGTTTCCCAAACCAATCCAGATCGTTTATGGCGATGAAGGTGCCAGTGATGTTCCCTTAGAACTCATGCCAATTCCACCCCTTTTTCTTGATAGTTGGTCTCATAGTGATCTTGGGTGAGAAGTCTTGTGCTTGGAGGATGCTTGACTGCCACGAGTTCTTACCATTGAGGATTTGAGGATTTGAGGTGATTTAAGGTTTTGAAGGGGTTCACGAAAGGAGAGGGAAATCGGGTTCTTGACTGCCTGTTCTTACTGTTAAAAGTTCGATGTCTTAGGACATTAAGGGTCATATCATTAGACCTCAATGACTGTCAGCATGTCACATTCCACACATATGCTAATAACAGCACAAAAAATTGAATGCACCCATTGAATCAATTTATTTGGTCTCAAAACCTTACTAGTCAATCATTAGGAGTTAATGAAGTACTCTCATGTTCTCTTAATCATACCTAATTCAAGTCTATTCCTCTCAAACTGTTCTCTACTCAGTGCCTTGGTAAAAATATCAGCAATTTGTTTGTCAGTGGCATAAAAATTCATTGAAATCAAGCCCTTTTCCATATTGTCTCTTAAAAAGTGATGACGAACGTCAATATGCTTAGTCCTTTTATGTTGACACGGGTTCTTAGCAATGTTAATTACACTTGTGTTATCACAGAATATGGGAATGCATCCCGTGTTAACACCAAAGTTCTTGAGTTGTTGCCGTATCCACAACAATTGAGCACAACAAGAAGCAGCCGCTACATACTCGACTTCTGCTGTAGACATGGAAACTGTGTGCTATTTTTTTGTAGACCAAGACACCAAACAGGGTCCAAGAAAAGTAGCCGTACCTTAGGTGCTTTTTCTGTCAACTAGAAATCCAATATAATCAGCATCCGCATACCTAATGAGATCAAAATTGCACCCTCGAGGATATCATAAAGCTAAGTCCGAGGTCAAAATTGCAAATATTTCGTCATAATCGATCTCCTCTTCTTGGTTGTAACCCTGAACCACCAACCTGACCTTATTCCAAGTGATTGTTCTGAACTCATCCAGTTTGTTCTTGAATACTCACTTGGTACCAATTATTGATCTGTCCTTAGGCCTTGGTTCAAGGTGCCGAACCTTGTTCCTTTCGAACTAATGAAGCTCTTCTTGCATGACAGTAACCCAATCAGAATCTGCAAGAGCTTCATGAACATTCTTTGGCTCAATGTTAGATAAGAAGGCATAGAAAGTACAAAAGTTTCTGACTTTAGACCTAGTTTGCACCCTTGTGTTGATATCAGATATAATCTAGTCGAGAGGGTGCAAGCTCTGGTGCTTCTAGGGTCATAGAGCAAATGAGTCTATAGACATATTTTTCAATCTTTCCTGAACACTTAATGAAATAGGTTCTGGATCTATTCTGGAGCCTATTCCCACAACTGTTTGGGAAGGATCAGGTTGAATGGGTCGGTTCTGTCCCAAATCAGTTTTAGCAAAGCTTCCCCCTGACTGGCTTGCTCTCTGCCCACCTTCTATATTTCTAGATCCAGGACTTGTTTTACCTTCAGGAGACTTACCATTATCCACCATGTAGTTTTGAGTGAGCGTGAGGTCTTTTCTTACAAGACCAAGTTTGAACTCTTCATCCTGCATATCATGCTCAATCATGGAGTTAGTTTCATCAAACAATACATGCCTCTTCTCTCCTCTACTTCTGGTCCTCATAGGACTACACAAATCAACATGTAGTGGTTCAAGAGGTCGAGAAGTACTAACACCGTTCTTTGACTTAAAAGAAGCTCTAACTTACTTTCCTCTAGCACAAGCAATGCACACCTTGTCATCATTGAACTTGATGAAAGGTAGTCCAACTACTAGGTCCTTAAAAACAAGTCTATTCAAGAGAGAAATGCTTGCATGGCCTAGCATCTTATGCCAAAGCATAACATCATCATCAAGAGCATTTAAACAAGTTAAATGATTTTGGGAAAATGAAAGAACACACACTTTATACACATTGTTGTGTCGCTTCCCCCTCAACACAGCAGTACCAGAATTGACATTGCTAATCAAGCATTGATCTGAAGAGAATTCAACATGATTACCTCTATCACGTAATTAAGACACACTTAGCAAATTATGTTGTAACCCATCAACCAAGTTCACATTATTAATAGAGTGAGAGAGTGATTTACCTATCTTACGTACACCGGTAATTTTCTCAGATTTGTCGTTTCCAAATGCCACTCTCCCTCCATCAAAGGCTGTAGTGAGAGAAAGTTTGATTTGTCTACCGTCATGTGCCTTGAGCAACCACTATCCAAAAACCATAGTTGATTGTCTCAACTCACTTTAGCCTGCAAAACAGCTAAGTGTTTGTCTTGGAAATCCAGATCCACTTGGGTCCCATTTTCTTTGACATGGACATTAACTGATCTTTTCTAATCCATATTTGCTTAACATACACTAATTTTCTCTCTACGGCCCTATTTCTCAAGGAACAAGCATATCGATAATGACCAGTCTTTCCACAGTGAAAACAGATTATATTTTCTTGAAGTCCAACATATTTTTTGTTAACTGGTCTAGTAACAGGTTTATTCACAAATCCTAGTCCCTTTTAATTACAACTATGGTGAGTGTTTAACCAATTAAGTGCTTCTGAGAAACTGTTCCAGCGCCTGTTCTAAACAAGGTCATATTCGACCTTATAGAGCTTTTCAAGCACCTGACTATTTTCATTTATCAGGGCTTCTATCCTGAGTGCTTTTGAGGCACTGTTCCTATGCCTGTTTTGAATGAGGTCAGATTTGGCCTTATGAACCTTTTCAAGCAACTGATTATTTTCATTTACCAATAATTCTATCTTAAGTTCCAGTTCTCGGGACTCTTCTTCCAGCTTTGAGAGATCAGTGTTAAACACTTCTTCTCTCTTGTTCATTAGTTCCTTAAGGGTGTCTAGTTCATACACTTCTTCTCTCTTGTTCATTAGTTCCTTAAGGGTGTCTAGTTCATTACATAAAACAAGAAACTTTTGCATCACTTTTGAGTTTTTCACAAGTGAGAACCTCATTCATATGCCCAAGTTCTTGCTTCTTTCTTTCCAGTCTTTAACATCCTTTTCTAATCCTGAGCAGGTATTTTTAAGCATGCAATTTTCAGAATTTACTATCTCACATTCTTCCATCAATGTAAAAACTAATTTTTCAAGTTTCCTCTTGCGAAGATTACGTACCTCTTCGTTGAGTTGGGACAAACTCTCAATCAAATCAGAATCTGAATTAGATTCTCTTCGGACCATAAGAGCTACTGCTTCCTCTCCATCTTGAGAGTCCTCTTCTTCTTCTGAGGTATCACCCCAGGCAGCCATCATTGCCTTAGTAAACCGTTTTTCAGCATTAGTTAACTGCATCTTTTTGCCTCTGGTTCGGACCTGTTCTGACCCCTGTTCTTCCTTCAGCAAAGGGCAATTCTTCGCAACATGATCTTATCTCCCACACTTAAAGCATCCTGAGAACTGATCTTGATCGCTGTTCTTGGCCTTGTTGGTATTGCCATTCTTGTATTTGCTTTCGGCCTCTTTGAAGAATTTTTTGAACTTTCAAGTGATCCTGGCCATCCATTCTTCATCAAAATCTGAGCTATTGCTTTCTCTAGCTTTTAGTGCCAGTCCTTGGTCTTTCTTCACTTCTTCCTTCATCTGGGAATTCCTTCTTAGTTCATACGTTTGTAGATTCCCAATAAGCTCATCCAAGGAGATCTCATTTATCTTCCTGACTTTTTGGATAACAGTGACTTTTGATTCCCATGATTGAGGTAAAATTCGTAGGATTTTCCTTACCAACTCTTCAGTGGTAAAGGATTTTTTCAATGATTTTAACTCATTAGTGATATAGGTAAACTGAGTATACATGTCCACAACTGTCTCTTTATTGCTCATCTTGAATAGCTCATACTTCGTTACTAATAGCTCGATTCTGGATTGCTTGACTTAATTTGTTCCTTCGTGAGCTATCTGAAGAGTATTCCATATCTCCTTTGCGGATTCACACTCTGAGATGCAGTGCTCGCCAGGTCCGAGTCCAAAATACAGCCGTTTCTTGGCCTTGGCATTCTTCTCCATCTTCCTGAAGTCATCTGAGTTGAATTCCTTCGACTCCTTAGGAACAGTCTTCCCATCAGTTGTAACTTTCACTGGAATGTAAGGACCATTCACAATGAGCATCCATAACTCATAATCCTCAGCTTGGATATAGTTCTCCATTTGATTTTTCCACCAGATGTAGTGCTGTCCATTGAAATATGGAGGTCTGATCACATATTGACCTTCTAAGATTCCTTATGGAGCATTTATCTTTTCAGGATCTCTCAATGTGTTAACCTAACTATGAAAACTTTGCTCTGATACCACTTGCTAGATTTACTCACACAAGGATACAAGAGGGGGGGTGAATTGTGTCTACCAGCTTTTTCAGTTTTCTCAAAACACTCGTTAGAACTGTTTGGAACGCGTGTTTGCAGTAAAGTAGAAACAAGTATAATTTACGGAAACAGTAAAGGAGGCATAATATTTTTACATAGAAAACCACCTCTGGCCCAATTGAGGTGAAAAAACCATGACCTATCTTAGTAGGATTTGAGCAACACTTTTACTAATACGGGCCGAATTCGTTACACATGTCACTCACACGTGGCTACGTCACACACGTAACTTAGTCTCCCTCGAGACCCTCGTTACAAACACATAACTAGCCTCTACTCGAGAACTAGCCACACACCATGTCCAAAGTCTCCCAAGACTTGGACACACTCTAATCTCACTGATGACAGAGGAGAATAGAAAAACACCTTAGCTTGAATGCTTCTAAATAAGCTGAATGTAAGGTACAATACAATCCCTATTGTACCAATATAGATGACTCAATTTAGCACACTTCTTGAAGGTCTTTCACTCAGAAAATTTTCTCACAGAAAACTCAATTTTGTTCCTTGAAAAACCATGAATGAAAACGTTGAGAGGCAAGAGATTATATACCCACGGAATACTTATACCACAAGTATATGAGAGGTTTTGGATTTTAGTAATAACTCTAAAAAATAAACAGTATTCTAAATGGAATTGAATCTCTCAACATTATCTTTTTTGGAAATCATATCTTAAAGGCTAAGATAAAATCTTTTGATAGTATCTTTTTAGGAAAACAATATTATTCAGTGTAAAACTCTTTGTAAGATAAAATATTATCAGAAAATCAATCCCAAATATGTTAGGAATTTTGACAGTGGAAAAACACTTGAAAATCTTTGGGACAAGAGTTTTATACATTGCTCTCAGAACATTGGAGACCTGATTGCTCAAACTGTTCTAAGCAGTGTTCTAAGTTAGCACAAGAAATTCCTTCAAGGTGAGTGTTAAGTCAAGATATTCTAATTAGCATATTAACAAGAATCTAGATGAATACAACTAGTAATTAACTTTAAGACTCTTGTGATCCTTTGACCTCCTTGATGTCGTGCATACATATTCACCTTGATGTTCCACACTTTTTCGAACTGTTCTCCAGGGTATTTGCAACCTGTCTCAATACACAATTCTAGCACACTAGTCAAGCATAGCATGATCGCATATTGACTGGTACAATTGGGTTGTTATCATCAAAACCTTACACATGATTGTTTCAATAGGTTCATAGTGTTGAAGATTCTAATATTACGGTCGATAACTTCATTAATCATTACAGGTGAGAAAAAGTGGCTCTAGAGGAACAATAATTTTTTGCTTATTGCTAAAATTTGTATTGTTCCAATTTTGGTAAATGAGGTGGAGACTTCACCATGAATTCAAGCTCATGGAAAACACATGAGAAACTAGGCCCACAACTTCCTAAATGAAATTTTATATTGATTTGGAAATTAGAAATAATGCCCGAACAGAAGATTTTTTTCATGGCAAATTTGCTATAATGTTGTTCTATCATGAGGGGCTCTTATTGTTAAAGGTCTGCAAGTGGATCCAATCTGTCCAACGGGTCATTCAGATATTAAAGCCACATTTTTCTTGATTGTCCCATGGTTCAAAAGGCTTGGGATCTTTTTTTCTAACCATGGTTGGGTTAGCAAGTGTTATTTTGCAACTCTAGGTACTACGTCGAGACATAAATTGCTTAGTCTATATAGTGCCAAAAAAAAAAGATATCTCCAAAGTTGTTACTCTGCTTTGGGGCATATAGAAACTACGAAATGCTATAGTTTTAAGATTGAAGCTTTCTATTCTTTGCGGGTTCTTATTGAAACAAAAAGAATCTAGGTAGAATGCAAGGTTAGACTAAGGTTTAGTCTTCATGATCATGTTCCTTCTTCTACCAGTTCCCTTTCTTTCATCCTTAGTCCACACATTTCATCAAGTGGATTTCACCACCTCATGACTTCATCAAAATCAATTTTGATGGATCCAAGTCAAACCACGGAGCAGCGTAGGTTTTTGTTATTAGATATTCTAGAAGGAAGCTCCTCACTGATGGTGCTAACAACTTTGGGAGATGCATTTATTCTTGTTGCAGAAGCTACAATGATGAGGAATGAAGTCATGTCAAATTTGGAGGCAGGTTTCACAAATCTTGAGATTGAAGGAGACAACAAGATTCTCATTCAAGCGCGCCAGGAGAAGTTCATGTGGCATGTCATGCTCACACACAACATAGATTTCCAAGTAAATGGAAATAAAATGAACTTGATATCTCTTTTAACCTACCTTCTAGATGAAAAGAAATTAATAATGGCCATTATTGTGCCAAGAAAATAAAAAGAAAGGCGCAGGAGGAGAAAGACTACAATGGCCTGTTGTCGTTTGTTGGTGAGGAATGTGCACTAGCTGCAACAAAGGTCTTAAATTTGGATTGGTTAATGCTTGTTGATATTATGAATGATATTCATTCTGAACAGCTGACCTTAGGTACACATTTTAATAATTTATGAGATATCAGTGAAACATAACGCAGTTCAAAAGAAACTTATAAAAACAAATATTATTTCGTGAAACTTTGAAAAATTGCAACAAACTCCCGGAAAAATTTGTGAATACTGATCGATGTGTATCTGAATGTTTGACGTTGAGTTGTGGAACCTCGTATTTAACATTGTTTTGAGAACATAAACAATTTTAACAATTACTGGCAAGAGCAATCATTATTTTGTTTCCTATGGCTTTTGAAAAGAAAATATACTAAATTATCATCTTGTCTCATTGTTTTTTTAAATAAAATTAAAATCTACCTATAAAATTTACAATACAAAGCCTACATTATTGTATTTAGTACATCATGCAAGACAAATATCGCAATCGCATTTCATTAACATTGTTGATATGTTTTACATTCCTAAATGTGAATAATTCAAAAGTCAATGCCATGGGGGGTTTTGTGTTCCCTCTTACTAATTGATTAATCTAGAATTATTTAAATGTTCTACCATTTGACTAATATATACTTGCTATATTGTGACTTGTGCACCTAAGTAGACACTTCAAAAAATTTTATTTACGTTACTGTGAAATCGTAAATTTCTATTTATTTTATGGGTTAAATCTCTTCGACTAACACTATGCTTTCATAGCATTTGATCACATTGGCCCAAAAATCGAAAAAGAAAATCTTCTTCTACCTGCATGTGTCATTTTTGCCTATGTGGTAGAGTAATTTTTAATCACATTGGCCCAAAAATTTTATGCCTATAATTAATGATTTATTAATGTTCATCTTAACTTTACGATGTCGTTTAAATTTATGTTTAGATTTCAAAATGACAATTTTATACCCAACTTTGCTACTTTACAGTATCTCACGTCTTAAAAATTCATATAATTTTATTATCCCCATATTCCCCATTTGTTGCCACCTTCACTTATACGCTGACTAAAATTGTTAAATTAAAAAGAATAAAATTGAGAAAAGAGAGAAGGAGACAAGGCAAATCAAGTATTTGTGATTCCAATAATTCATAATAGTATCATTATTTGACCTTTTTCTTAGTTATCTTTTGTGAAAGGTCGTTTATATTGAAGCGCAACAACAAGTGTCATTTTTCAAACAAGCAGCTTTCCCAGAACAGGTTGATTTACAGCTTTCTGGAGTACAGTTTGGCAGCGGACGACAAACACCAGATATTAGAGGTTTTACATTGTTGTCTTGATATTGCATCATAGTAAGTCGAGAGTTCACTGCACCTGTTTTTCATAAGGCAAATAATCCATAAGGATCCCAACAACCAACTGAAAAATATGCAATATTTCACAAGAAATAATTCAAAACACTTTGCAAGCACAAATGATAACGATGTGCGACAATATACTTTGAAGACGTTTGATGGCAAATAAGGTTTAATGTAATTGGTACTCACCACCTAATACAAGGTTGATTAGTATGAGGGCGAGGAGCATGATGAATGTCTTAGCCATGTTGAAAGGAAGAACTTCTTTGACCGCAATGCAACAAGGCTTAATTAATGAAAAGGAGAAAATTATTGTACAATTCTTCTTCTTATGAGATTGTATGTAATTCGATCTCAATTTATAAACCATCAAATATATGATGTATTGAATTTTGAATTAATTTCAAACGTCAGATATATTCCGTGAAGCGGTATAATCACTTTTGTTGAATCAAAGTGATTTCATCCCTAAATGAAATTCAAATTATGTTCTTAATTTACCTTTCATGAACGTAATATATTTAGCAAAATGATATATATATTTAAAGGGTTTCTTACGTGTAATATTCACAGGCTTGCAAATATTGGATGTATAGGCTTTCTTACCAATAATAAAATGCTTTCCAGTTTTTCTAGAGATTTATTATAATTTTGCATCAATTAATTAAAATGCACCTAATTGGTATGCGAGGCACTTTGGGTATATTTTGATTTTGCTACTAAGTTAGCCTTTTTGGTGGAAATGTCTAATTATTCTACTGCCATCGTTACATAAAAGTCAACTGACTTTGGACACATCACAACCTTCAATCAATTTATTTGGGGTTTAATCTTTTCTTTTTTTCATGAGAATTTAATATGGTAATTTGTTTAATTTACTCGTGTTTAACCAAAATAATGCATCAAATAAACAAAACCCATAGTTTAGAATTTATATAATTTTCTAAATTATTTGGCTAGTATAGAACTTATTGACATATAAAATTAATTAATTAATTAATTAATTAGTTTGATTACATAAGAGAGTTCTATACACACATAGTGCACCTTGATGATATTTAAATTCCTGATGAATCTATCTTTAGCGGAAGACTAAGGCCCTATTCGGCAAAATTAGCTGTTTAGGTAGCGAATAGCGGTTCAGGTAGCAGATAGCTCTTCACATAGCGGATAGAGTTTCTAATTTAGCTATTAGCGGATAGTTGTTTAGATGAGCTGTTGAAACTAATGTATTCGGTAAATTTAGCTGTTAGGCTAGCTGATTAATGTAAATTGGTATTAAAAAATATAGATAATTTTCAAAGATAAAATTTTTAAAGGATATTTTTTGGCTAAAAAATATGAAACACTACTTTTAAATGTCAAAAGTTAATACTATTAGCTTTTTAAAAATGCTGCTTAAAATGCTAAACGCTATTTGAAATGTTAGTCAAAACACTAGTTTACCGAACACTAAAAATTAACTAATTATTACATTGACTTGGTCAAAACACCAAACGCTATCCAAAATGCTATTGCCGAACAGGACCTAAGAACTAGTAAGTAAGGATGAAATTTGATTAAATCTTTAAATGATATTCGTAGGAGGATTAGGCTAGAGGGATCTCATCAATGAAAAATTTCTTTGAATAAGATTGTGTGCAATTAGGTGTCCTTCTGTTTTATGTGCTAAGTTAATAAAAATTAAAGGGGAGGGGTGATAAAGTAGTCGAGCCTTAAAATTCAATCCCCCTTACTTTGACATGCCATCCTCACTAAGAGCATTCCCAGCTATAGTTCTAAATTTTGGAACTCTACCTTACCACATCAGTAAAAAGTTCATCCTTTGGAACTTGCGTTCTTTGTTTTCCCAACCCATGGAACTCCACTATGAATTATACAATAAACTATTTATCATGGACCCACCTTATAACATACAACTTTTTCTTTAAAACTATCTAAATAATATTTTTAAGGGGAAAAAACAATGAGGGATGGAACAGCTAGACATTCCATCCCGTGGCTCATGCAAAAACACAGGCAGAGAGACAAATTTCGTAATGCAGGTCCCTCTGCTTGACACGCGTTCCTTACGCTGGATTGGCCTAAAAACAAGTTTCATCACTTTTTAATTCGCACACAACTTGGGTTCCTAAGTAACATGAGAATAAAATGAACATCATTTCTTCTTCGCTCGGTCTTCTAGATGAAAAGAAATGAGTGATGACCCATGTTGCACAAAGAAAGCGAGAAGAAAGGCAAAATAGGGGAAAGACTGCATTGACCTACCATAATTTGTTGGTTAGAGATGTGTGCTAGGTACAACAAAGGACTTAAATCTAGGGCGGTTAATGCGTGTTTATGTAATGAAAGATATTCATCCTTAAGAGCAGACCTTATAGATTTGTTGGTAAGGGATCCATTGCATACTCTTTCCATCAGCCCCCATCCAACCTGGGCACGTAAGGTCATTTCCATCAAAAACGCATTGACTCATCCCATTTACATAAGTCCACTTTGAAGAAACCTTATCCTTCTTAGCTCTAGCCTCAGTCTCCTCAGCGGGAGCCTTAGTTGCAGTGAGCTCCTAAAGTAGCTTGTTCGTCTCCTCTAAGGCCAAAACCTTGTCCTTTAGTTGCTTGACCTCACCAACAAACTTCTTTACATGACCCTGGACATCTATAATCTGGCTATGAAGCCTCAACATAGTAGCATCACTCTTCATGACCCTAAAGGCCCTGACATAAGCCTACATTGTGAACATAAGATCATAAAATGTTAGCAACTTCAGAAACAACATCCAAAGAAGATAAGAGTTAATGATAAACTCACCTGCATAAAGATGACCTCGGAGTCGATTACTAGAAAAGTTGTCAAACCCTTCACAGGACCACGACCAAGAAAATTCACCACGCTGCCTATGAGCTCGACCTTCGAAGAAGGTGGAGACTCAAGGAAAGGCATAGCTCCACCATTGCTCTAAACATTCAAAGCTCCTTAGGAAGGAAAGCCGAAGAAAACATTCTTCACCCACTTAGAGGAGCTCGGCTCCTGGCTCATCGAATCTCTTGGAAGCCTTAGATGGACTCCTAACTCCCCACTTAGATAGTTTGGTGGTAAGTTTGGAGGATGTGAGTGCAAGAGGAATTAGAACACGCACCACTAAGTAGAGGGGGCAAATCCTGCAATGACAAGGAACAATTAGTTCAGGAAAAAGCTAAGATGCAAATAGCAGAAGGAGTTTATAGAGTGTACATGAGGTTGTTAGTGATTGTTAGTCAGTTATCCATGTCACCAACATTAGTTAGAGATGATAAATATCTAGTAGAAGTCTCTAGATTAGTGTGTGTGTAAATCATCTGTATATAAGCTGTGTAAGAGAGAGAGATTGTATACTTTCATATATTCTAAATAGGTAATCAATATGATTTTCTTTCTAAGCTGAAGCATTTCCTGTTCTTATCATGGTATTAGAGCTTTAGGCATTCTCTGAAACCTTTGTTTGATCATTCTTCCTTCATTCTTTGATCAAGTTGATTTGAATCATCAACTGATCCTGCTTATTCAATCTTAAAGTTTCTTGCATTCTTTCTTTGTTGATCTTGTGGCTTTGTTCTCCACTTGATCCAGTTGACATTTTTGTGCTTTTAGAGATCATAGTTTGTTCTTCTATTTATTCTTCTTTTTTTTTTTATCATGGCAAATTCAAACTCTGTGTTGCAAACTGATCCTCGACAAAATACATATAATTACAATGCTGATCCTCTATATTTGCAAGGCTAAGATAATCAAGGGAAGCAACTAACAAACAACAAACTGAGCAAATTGAATTTCCAGCAATGGAGTTATTTTGTGAAGATTGCACTCCACATTAAGGAAAAGCTTGGTTTCATTAAAAGAACTTGTTCCAAAACCGCTTTTAATTCTCCCTTTTATGAACAATGGATTAGATGTGATAGCATGGTGGTTAGTTAGTTGTTAAACTCTATTGATCCGAGCTTGTTAGGTGCTTTCATTTACACTAATTCTACTAAGGAATTATGGAATGAATTAGTGAAGAGATTCGGTTAAAGTAATGGACCTTTATTGTACACAGTCCAAAAGGACATTTAGGATTTGTATCAAGGAAATGATAGTGTAGTTGTTTACTACACTAAGCTGAAAAGGCTTTGGGATGAGTTAGCTGATTTGAGTAAAATACCTATTTGCACTTGTGATCCAAATTACAAGGCTATCAAGAAAACTATAGAGCGAGATCGAAGGTAGAAGTTGATGCAATTTCTAATACATCTTAATGAAGATTAGGAGGCCATTAGAGGTCAAATCTTTCTATGGATTCCCTGATCTCAGTTAGTAGAGCTTGTTTGATAATTAAAGAGTGGAATAATAAAAACATGTCATTGTGAGGAGTGACACATGCAAGAGAGATAGCTGTAGTAGCTAGCAAAGGCAATTTTTTAAATTATGCTAGAAACTCAAACCATAACAATGCTGTACTTGGTGCATTTCTTGCCAAAGGACCAAATGGTCTAAAGTTTAAAAGAGACAGCAAAAATTTTAAAAATGCCAGATTTAGTGACCACGATCAAAGGTCAGGCCATACTATTGATTAGTGTTTCAAGATCATTGGTTGTCCTGATTGGCATGAGGTATCTAAGGGCAAAGGAAAAGGCAGAGGGGGCCCTAGAGTGGCTGCTCATGTTTTCACTCAGAACAAAGATCCTACTCAAGATAATCCACTTGAAGTTTTTGATTCCGACCTTTTAATATTGTTGGTTCTGGCACAGTTGGCGCTAGCCACTTTGATTCTGGTCTTGTTTAGGTTTTAGCACAAGAAATGATAAAACTAATGAAAGGAAATGAAGTGGAGTAGACACCTAAACATACAGTCCTTTGCATATTTTGCAGGTATTATTTTAACCTCAACTAGCTTGAATTACATTAGCTCTCATTCTGGTTCTTGTCATGCTATGCAACATAGCTATATAGACTCTTGGATTGTGACACTGGTGCCTCAAACCATATGACTTCTGATTTGACGCAACTACATAACCTGAAACTTTGAAGCCACCCTATTAAGATCACCTTGCCAACTGGTTCTTTAACAACTGTTACACAAACTGGTCAACTTAATTTGTTTCCAAACGTTACCATTGACAATGTCCTTTATGCGCTAGACTTCAACTTTAACCTGTTGTTAGTTAATATATTATTGACTAATCACAAGTTGCTTGCCCTTTTCCTTCCCAATCAATGTTGGATATGGAACCTTTCAACTAAAAAGGTGCTGGCTGTTGCTCTAAGTGTTGTTGGGCTTTAAAAGCTCTTACAAGCGAGGAACAATAGTTCTTTTGATAATAAGGATCTTGCAAATCACATTAATACCTCTGCTTTTTTACCGAGCTTACCTTCTTTGTCTTTAAATCTTTTCAATTGTAATGTGCCAAGTCTAGACATTCTGCGTGCTAGACTTAGATGCACCTTTGCTTTTAAAATGCAGCATATTACTCCTTGTAATAATGTTCCTTCTAATATTTCTTATGATATATGTGTAATGGCCAAGGTGCACATACTACCTTTCAATAAAAGTACTATACACACTACTCATCCATTCCATCTTAGTCACATAGACCTATGGGGCCCTTACAAGGTTGGCAATATATGTGGGGATCATTTTTTTCCTTACTATGGATAGTGGATGATTTTAGCAAAAATACATGGACTCAGTCGCTGTAAAACAAGACTGAAGTTAAGAGTGCCATTGTTCAGTTTTATAGTATGGTAGAAATACAATTTCACACCAGAATATAATTGGTCAGAAGTGACAATGGTACTGAGTTTATCAATGATTTTTACCATGATTTCTTTGTGTCAAAAGTCATTTTACATCAAAAGTCCGTTGTCAAGACACCTCAGCAAATAGTGTAGCAGAAAGGAGGCACAAACACCTTTTAGAAACTACTAGGGCTATAAGATTCCAAGTAGGCCTACTAAAGCACTTTTGGGGGCGAATGCATACTGTGTGCTACACACATTATTAATCTTCCAATTATGGAAAATTTAAAGTGGAAAAGTCCATTTGAAAAGCTATTTGGCACACCACCAAGTTACAACGACTTAAAAGTAGATGGTTGTCTATGTTTTGCAATAAACATTGGAATTTCAGACAAATTTGAATCAAGAGCAGGAAAATGCATTTTACTTGGACATACCTTAGGTTTCAAAGGATACAAACTATATGATTTAACATTAAAAAGGTGTTTCACAGCAGAGGTGTTGTTTTCTCAGAGACAGTTTTTCCTTTTAAACAAACACAAGACATTGCAGCCTTGGATACAGGGATTCTAGTCCATGTTCTCCCTTCTTGTGAACCATTCTATGCTACATTGGACTCTATTGTCCTAAAACTCCATAGATCATGTCCTATCTCCTCACTTACACCACCTACACCCTCTATCTCACATTCTCCCATTGGTTTCAATCATGTTCCAACTCCTCCAATGAGTGAGTCACTTGTGTTCTCTAGCAATTCATATTCCCCTGTAGCTTCAGGTTCTATTTCTCCATCTTCTAATCATATGCAGGATAATTCATCTACTAATCATTTCTCTTTACCTGCACCTCTTACCTCAAATCGTGTGCAAGATCCACCACTCAGGAAGTTTCAAAGAACTACAAGACCCTCAGCTTTATGAAAGACTTCGTGTGCCCACAACATGTGGTCAAGCAACAGGTTGTCTCCAAACCCACTGATACCTCTTCTTCACATAGTTTTACCACCACATCATATCCTTTATTTTCTTATTCAAATCTGGCACATCTTTTTGCACCCTATGTTGCTTTCCTAACTAATGTCCCACGTAATCATGAGCCTAAGAGTTATGCACAGGCAAAACAGTTCCCTAAATGGGTAAAGGCAATGGAATTGGAGCTCACTGCCCTTAAACAAAACCATACTTGGACATTGACTACTTTCCCACCAGGTAATAAGGCTTTGACCTTTAGATGGTGTGCAAGATCAAGTTTAGACCTGATGGAAGCATTAAAAGGCATAAAGTCAGGCTTGTGATCAGCAGTTTTGAATAAGTTAATGACAAAGATAACAAACATACTTTCAGTCCAATTGCTAAGCTCATAGCTATCAGGCTGCTTGTAACATTAACTATTCCTAAGGGCTGGTCTTTGCACTAACTAGACATTAATAATGCTTCTTACATGGCTATATAGATGAAGTATATATGCAACCCCCGTAAGGGTATTTTAAAGCCTTGCCAAGGCAAATGTGCAAGCTACAAAGGTCTTTATATGGCTTGAAACAAGCCTCTAGGTAATGGAACATTGAGTTGATAAAGTTTTTATTTACAAAAGGCTATACTCAGTCTAAGAATGACTATTCTCTATTCACTAAGCTTCCTCAGGGGAAGTTCACATTTGTGCTTATCTATGTTGATGATTTACTCATCACAGGTGATGACATTGAAAACATTACTTTTCTTAAACAAAACTTACATGTTGCTTTCAACATCCAAGAACTTAGCTTAGCTCATTATTTTTTAGGAATTGAGCTTGCTAGATCACCTATTGGTATTATCCTCAATTAGAGGAAATATATTCTTAAAATTTTGTCTAATGTTGGCATGACTAGAATCAAGTCAGCCAAGTTTCCTTTACCTAAGGGTCTCCATTTATCAACAAAGGTGGGAGAACTCATGGAAGATCCAGGGCAGTTCAGAAGACTAGGTGGTAGGCTGTTATATCTAACTTTGACAAGGCTAGAATTTCCTATTTGGTTTAGCTCCTCAGTCAGTTCCTACAATAGCCTCAGAAGCTTCATTTTCAAGTAGCTCTTCATATCTTGAAATATCTGAAACTTACAGCAACGAAAGGCCTATTCTATTCCGGAAGTAATGACTTGAAACTCACAGCCTTTTGTGATGCTGGGATACATATAAGGATTCAGCTCGCTCCCTTACAGGATTTTGTGTTTTCCTTGGTTCTTCATTGGTATCCTAGTAAACAAAGAAACAAAAGACATTCCAAAGTTCTCAGTATAGGCCGAATATAGAAGTACATCAGCTACGGCTTCTGAGTTAGAATGGTTATCACATCTCATGGAAGATTTTTACCTTGCTCCCTAATTACCAATTGTTTTGCATTGTGATAACAAAGCTACTATGCACATAGTAGCCAATCCCATATTCCATAAGAGAACAAAATATCTTCATATAGACTGTCATTACATTAGGGACAAAGTCATGGAAGGGTTCCTATAGATGCTTCATGTTCCATCTAAACAACATATTGTAGATATCTTGACTAAGCCCCTAGGTGAATTTCAGCATTACTACATTTGTTCAAGATTAGGATTGATGGATTCTTGCTCAATTACACCCTAGAGGGGGGGATGTAGAGTATACACAAGGTTGTTAGTCAGCTATCCATGTTAGCAAGATTAGTTAGAGATGCTAAAATATCTAGCAAAAGGCTTCATATTAGAGTGTGTGTGTGTGTGTGTGTGTGTGTGTGTGTGTGTGTGTGTGTAAATAACTGTATATAAGCAATGTAAGAGAGACATTGTATACTTTTGTACATTCTGAATAGATAATCAATATGATTTTCTCTCTCAATTCCTTCCCCTTCTCTCTCTAAACTGAAGTATTTCCTACTTCTTATCAGAGTTAAAACACAACATAGGTTTCTTAGAAGCCTTTCGAAGAGCCCTCTCATGGAGCTGCTAATCTTGCTGAGCAGCATTCTCTAGCTCGCACTTCTCCTTGGACAGGTTACCAGCAATGGTTGCTATGAGCAAGTGTTATGCCTCCTCTGCACAAGATAAACCAAAGTTAGGTCAGTTCAAAAAATTAGCAAAGAGAACACGGGAAAACCTTTAAAAGTCGCGAGTCGATGGCAAGACCTGTCGTATAAAGGAGCAAATTCTCTTTGAAGTACTACTTCTTCAGAAGCCATTTCAGGGCACCTTCTTTGCCTCAAAGTCACCCCGCATATTGCACATGGTCTTGGAACAAAAGTACTCTGCCGTGTCATACTCATCAAGATGGCGAACCTTGTATGGGCTGATTGGCTCAAACACAACATTTTTGCCCCACCCATATGTCCTAGTCCCTATCTAGATTCTCCACATAAATACACTTATACTTCAAGAGTTCCAGTCATGCATGCTTGCTTTTAAAGAAAGTTGTACCACCCTCGTCCTCTATCTTTGTCAGGCTTCCTTTAAAGCATGTGAAGCAAATTAAAAATGTCTAAGTTACAAGGAAGTCCCTTAAACTCGCACCCTGCTATGAAAGAACATGCGGAATAGTAAGAATTCGGGATAATCTGACAGGGACCACATCTTACTTTTTAAATATAGTCACAATCAAGTCATGAAATAAGAACCTAACCCCTCGGTCCAAGGCAACCTTATAAAGAGGGTGGCTCCCCAACAGAGGTGACACACCGTACTGGTCCCTAAAGGGAGGATTAACACATAATTGTAAGGGATGGTATACTAGTTACAATACCAACTAATGCACTTCCGCCTGTTGGTGAATAAGGGGTTGATAAAATGAGACCCCTGACCATTCTCGAGGCTGGACCTAATAGGAACACCATTGAATTCAACCTCCTCCTTAATCAACACCCAAGGTGAAGAACCGAAAGGCTTACTCTCATTTTTTAACAATTCCTCAGAAATAAAGTGGTATCAGTTATGCCAAGAGGAAGTACTTGACGAATAACCATTTGCTCTCAACTCCTTGAAGATCTTGGGCCTAGTGATAGTCTTGGTCCTAGCAATGTATATTGTATAATTAACATCCCTTATCATTATGAAATAAACTCAACACATGTCTATGCTAATTTCGCATATTTATTTAGCAATACCCAATTTTATCCCCTACCTTCGTGGGACAAAATTAATTGTTACTGATAAAAGATGTACACTTAAGGTATTTATTTTAACATAAAGAATCACAGACAATTGTATATTATATAACTATTTCATACCCATCCACAACATGAACATAATTAATAATGGAAACCAAAAATTTATTTTAAAAAATAATTAATATAACAAATTAAACAAACTATTGGTAGCATAGGTTTAAAACTAGTATATTTATGAAGAAATGAATGTGCCAATACAGGTTGGTTTAAGTAGATTGACACTAGAATGGAGAAAATCCTTGATAGGAGAGTTCAACCCATTACTGGGCCAACAATAACTTGATTCTATTGAAATAGAGGACCAAGACCAAAATAATAAATAAATAAATGAGTCAATCTTGTCTAATATTTAACAAGACAAAATGAGAATCAATTGAATCTTATATAATAAGTTTGTATGACAATATTCATTCAACTAAAAATATCCTCACTGCATTCATAATAAATAAAAATACAAAAATGGGAAAAAAAGACCAACAATCGCTATAACAGACTCACCAGGATCAATCACAGATATGACACAACACCAATTAGCCACTGTCCCACTATCGATAAGGCCCCATCTCACCTAGGGCTGGCAAAAATTCGGGTTTGGGTTGAATTCGGATCGGACAAATCAGACAATGTCAAAATCAGATAAGAAATTGATATCCAATACTCGATTTTTCCGGGTTGGACAATTCGGACAAGGCTAAATTTGGGTCAAAGCCGGGTTTGGACAATAGAAATATAAAAATGGTATATCCAGATTTAAAATTCGGATGAAAAATTAATGACTGTACCTGGTTTTTTCGGGTTGGATAACTTTTCGCCAACTCTAATCTCATACACCAATACCACCACCATCAATCCCTGCATTGCATACTATTGTAGCCAAAACTACTTCATCCACGAAGGACCAACACCCCTTCAACTTCTGCAACAACTACAACGACAACAACAATAAGAAGTAGTAGTAATAGTTGTCGCGAACTTGCCTTAGTAAGCTACTTGGATTTAGTGAGCATTGATTATACATATAGTGTAACACCCCATTATTTAATCATGCTTAGTCATTCATAATGTGGCATTAGTCATAACTCTATGATTATAATCATAATTAGGGCAATGAGCCATGTGATTTTTTTTAAATCACTAAAAGGAATACTTGAATTGAGTAATTTAATGCAATCGCATACCTTTCTTCTAGCATGTTTGAGGACCGAAAATTATGTAAAAGTATATATTTACAAGGGAGTATGCACACGCACCCGATTAACACACATTTCATTCAAAGTCTGACCAAATTACTTAACCAAAGCATAAAAGTGGGTTGACAAAAATGAAAGTATGCTTCAGGTGTGCTGTGTGATAAGAGAATGCGTGTAGGATTAAAAGGTAAGATTTATCGTATGATAGTTAGACCTACTATACTGTATGGATCGGAGTGTTGGCCTATAAAAAAGGAACAAGTTTAAAAGTTAATAGTAACAGAGATGAGGATGATCAAATGGATATGTGGTTATACGAGAATGGATAGAATTAGGAATGGAGTAATCAAAGACTTAGTTAAACTAGTCCCTATTGAAGATATGATGAGGGAAATAAGACTTAGATGGTTTGACCATGTGAAAAGGAGTGTGGATGGTCCAGTGAAGAGATGTGAGAGGATTAACATTCTTGAAGGTAAACGAGGTAGGGGACAACCTAAGAAGAGTTTGGACGAGGTGATTAAAGAGGACTTGAAGGTTGTAGGACTGACGAAGGACATGGCTCAGGATAGTAGTCTATGGCGAGATAAGATTGCGGTCTTAGATCATAGAGAGGTGGCTTCGTAGTTGCCATTCAGTTGTAGCAGGGTAAGTTTGGTCATGCTTTTTTCGAAGGTCGAGTCTATATGCAGGTAATATGTACATTTGGGAAGAGACATTTGTTTGTATACCTCTGTTTGTTAAGGTACGGTACCTTCCCATTTCCTCTATTATGTTTACATAGTTATTATCACCGCAGTTATTAGTATTTTTTAGTTCATTCCTTGCTGCTCATCCTTAGTTTTTTTTTTTTCTCTATAATGTTTTTACAAAATCCTTATTCTATAAAACGTTTTTACAAAATCTTATTTTGTGAGTCTCTTGGAATCAACTTCTCTACATATGGATCTCCTCAGACCTCATAAAAGTGGGACTCACACTAGAAGGTGTTGTTGCTGTTGTTGAAAATGACAATTAGTATTTAGCCAAATGCAAGGTCAACATGTGGCCACATGGGAAAAGGATCTGGATAAGATCAAATTAAATGTGACAAGATCTAAATTTTCTTAACCAAAAAAAGGAAAAAAAGGGGGTTGATTTCTAATTTGGTAACAAGGCTATAATTTAGAATTTAAACAAAGCAAATAAAATAAATAAACCAACCTATCCCTTGCTCTTCTTTCCTCCTCACCCCTGTACCACACCCCCCTCTCCACTTACCCCTGCTGCTGTGATGCTATGCCAGCCACTGCCAGGCATTGTCGCCATCCACTAGTCGTTGCCAGGACACCCCCCTGTTCCACCTCTGCTTTGCCCAAGGCGAAGCCCTTGCCACCGCGACCTAAGGTCGTCACCACCCCCTGTCTGTCGTCGACCATTGCGCAACATCCTATCATCGCCACGGTGCCTCCCATACTCCTCATTTCTACCCACTTCACCCTCGAACTCTATCCAAAGTAAAATGGCTCCATTAAGTCTCGTGTCATTTATAGAACTAATTCCAATATGTTGAAACCATGAGAGATAGAGAGGAATGGGATATTCTTCTTTTTAAATTACGTTGTCCGAGAGATGTTGAAGCTGCATACATTATTTGTATTATACATATTATTATCAACCAAGGAGAAAATATAAAATGAGCATGGGATAATAGTTCCATATTGATATGAACCAATCCATATGCACCCATTCTTAATAAGATTTTTGCTAGAAGCATAATTCATTCCATCCCTCTTCAAGTAGATCTATACTATGAATTTTCAACTCAAAACTGAATGAATTGGGGATTTGGGCGAAGAATTAATTAAATTATAAGTACGTTAAGCTTTATATTGTTGATTTAAGAAGTTATGTAGCTACGAATGAATTTGGAGTGTTGATTGTGCAAAGCAAACGGTGATGGTATGATGTGTTGTAAACAGAAATTTGAGAAAGGCATTGCCATTGTGTTCATTCAAACGGAATTATAATTATAAATGAACGGATATTTCTAGGCTATAATGTGTTGAATTGTGGATGATTGGTGTTGGTATGCTAAATATGTAAAACTATTCAATGTAACTGTGCATAAAAGAAGGTTGAAGTGAGTGTGAAATCATGGGTTGGATTGAGTTAATGGTGTAAAAGTTTGGCAAATTGGAAATAACTGGGTTATATTATAATTTAGTTATATTAATTGTTGGGTGGAAATGGGCAAGCAAACGATCACTACTTAAAAAATCATTATTTTGAAGGAATTTTTAACTAAAATTCATATTTTTCCGTCAAAACATGAATTTTCCTATGGAATTCCCGACCGATGGATGACGTCAGAATATGATCCATCGAAAGTCTTTCCAATGGAATAACACAATCCGCCGGAACCTTTTTCAATGGAAAATTCCGTTGGCCCTGATAGAATCACACCGTCCCTCGGAATTTCAAACTTTTAAAATTTTGGAAAAATACATCGGAATTTCATCGGTTTCCATTGGTGTTTTTAATTTTTTTTAAAAAATATAAACACCATAGTACTCAATTATACAAACATTTTGCAAATGTAGCTAATGCACAATAAATTCTCATTATTGACGTTATGTTCATATTAACATTAAATTCTACTTAATTAATAAAAAATTGTATTTTTTAACAACAAATTAAAGTACAAAAATTAAGAACAAATTATCATATTAATAAACTAACATCAACGTAGTAAACTAACTATACAAATTACGAAATTTATGAAATTACATACAAACTAATCATACAAAGTATCAAATTCAACGTACATGCTTAATTCACTACAAAATTGGATACACATTACACGCATGAAAACTTCTCCATAAATCGACGACAAATGACGGTGGGAGGAGGTGACAACAGGGGGATGGCGGCAAGCGGCGGTGGGGGTGATGGCAATTGTTGATGATGCGTTTCTCTCTCTCTCCCCCCCCCCTCTCTATTTTGCGAAGCAAGCAACGAAAATGAAGCTTGGAGCGATATTTATAGGAGAAATTCCGATGGAACATTTCGTCGGAATAAAAAAATAATTTTTGTCAATGGAATTGCGATGGATTTTTTCGTTAGATTGTTCAAAAATTTTGAATTTCCCTCCATTCAATTGGGATGAAAAAAACTTGTTTAGAATTTTTTAATATTTTCCAACAGAATTTCCGTCAAAATTCCGTCGAAACATAAGTGTGTTAGAACATTCGTCGGAATTCCAAGGAATCCGTCGGAGTCTGTTGCAAATCCGTCGGAGATTTCAGCGGGCTGTTTTTCGGTCGGAATAAGGAGAATTTTTAGTAGTTAATTATGTGTTAAAAAGGGGATTTGAGCAAGGGCACAAAATCATGTTTACTTAAATGAGTTATAAATGTTTATGAGTATCGTCCTTTAAATAATGTTTTCGAGTGAGTTAATGTTGGGCAATGGCTGGAATATGCTAAGGTAATAGGTCAATCAATGTACTTGGGAATAAAGGGAGTATCAATATGACTTTAAAGGTTATGGCTATAGTGAATAGATTGACAAACGTTATTGTACCCCTATTAAGCAAAAAGTTTAATTCATTTGCAAATCATTCTTAATAGTTTTATTATGGTTTGGCCATTGAAATGACCCATTCAATGTTCTGTAGATCATGTAATGAAATATTCTTAAGGTTGTTTGATCCGAGGACACCTGAACAACATGGCCTGCTAGCAATGCATTTCATCACCATCGCTCAATGTCATCTGTCGAGTGGTTCATCAAAACCCAGGAGTTGGGCAGAGATCTCCAAACTGATAAATTGAAATGACCTATTGATTGATTGCTCGGTTCCTAAGTTTGGCTGACAATAGTCATTTGTTTTTGCTTATTATTCTAAGTTAATGCTACTGCTTCTGATTTGCAAAATGCGCGCTTACTAATTTAGCTAATCAAATTTTACACTACAATGGTAACGTACTGAACCCTATCTCATTTTTCTATTCTTTCTTTTTTTTAAGGGATAAAAGTGATGGCAACCACATGCAATCTTGTTTAAATCTGGGATAGAGAAAGAAAAATACTATGCTGGTTAGAGAAGGGATGCATGACTATTCATTTAGTCTCCATGCCCGTTGGTCTTCCTTAAAAGCTTGGCTCATATCTCCTCTCAAACTAATTCGCAACATTTAAATGGTTTAAGCATTTAACAGAGAAGGTGGTTTTTTTTAAGTTCCTCTGTTTAATTGTAGTGATTTTGGATAGTAATTGAACAAAAACTTTTAAAATTACTGTTTTACATTTCTCACACCTCTGCGAGCCGTTTTCTTTTTAGTTAGTGTTATTACAAGGTTCTTTATGCCCTAAGAGAATGGTTTGACAACTATCGTATCATCCTCATTATAAATAAAGAGTAAGCCTTTTCATGTTTTCAACATAATGTGAATGTATTCTCCCTTTAAGGAGTTATGCCTTGTTTTCAAATCGAAAATGGCAGGACTCCCTAGTTTTATGTCTGCTGCTGCTAACGGATATTTATTCATTCATTACATATTTTATTATGTGATTATGGGCTAGAAGCGTTACATATAGTGAGCGTTAGTACATAGTACATTCTCTTGAGAAATTACAATAAGTTATACGTTTGTATGGTCATCAGAATAAACTTATATGCTTATCATTTTTGAAAGATTTGAAAGGGATTCCATCCGAACACCATACACCTACGACTAAACCTAAGACACAGATCTTTTTACAACAAATTAGGTTAGCTCACATAGAGACCAATTATAGCTAGCCCAAATTTCCAAAATGTTGTTGTCGTGACCGACTCCAAGTAAATACTCTTCCTTGCTGAAAGATGATGACTAGTAGATTTAGATTTCTATTAGTTACAACATGAACAAACCACCCGACAGGATCTTACAGAGTTTATGCTCATCTCATCTACTCATACCTAGATGGTTCTTTATATACATGAAACAAGGAAAGATGAAGGTATCTAATACCTTTAATTATATGCTCATAAACTGAAATATGTATTTTCATCATTAAGTGTAAATATTTATGTTTATCCAACACAAGGAAAAAAAATGAACTCTTAAGAGTACAATAATAGCATAATTAAAAAGGAAAAAAAATATATGATTTTTTTGGACTTACTGGATTTTCATAATCTGAATTTTGGGAGATTTAGATGCCAATTATATAAATCGGAGAAATTGGCTCCAATATTCCGAACTTTGGGCCTATTTATTCTCAATTATTGAAACTTTAGGAAAACTAGCTAACGGTAAGCTATATTGGGGCACTGCATGGTAGTTTTTCTTTAGTTAAGTTATTGAGAATAAATAGGCTCAATGATCGGAATTTCAGTGCCTCTTTCTCCAGGTTAGATTCCTGGCATTGAAACCCCCTAAAATTAATATTATTAAAATCCAATAAACCATTTTTTAATAAAAAAGATAAAATAGCAACAAAATTTTCAACAACATGCGGCGTTGCCGGTGTCACATGAGAACTTGGCTAATTGTGCACATTTGGAAGGAAAACTAGTCGATTTTGACTATCAATGGGAGTCCTACTAGTATACAAGGGTGAAAGTTACTGAGCTTTGGTATGGAGATCAATATTCAACTTATTTCCATGACAAAGCTAACTCTAGGAGAAGGCTTAATTCTATTGCGGGACTTAAGGATTGTCCAAGAACCATCTCAACCAAAAGTTTAAACTGAAGGTTAAAGGTCCAGGAATAGGATTATATTCTAACACGCCCTCTCACACGAATGCTCTTTGGCTTGAAGTGTGGATGTTGCAAAGATTCCGCCTACCTTATATAATAAATCAATATTGGGACTACTAAGATTCATACCTGAGACCTCGGGTTTAGAAAGGCTCTGATGCCATGTTAAACTTTTTTTAATCAAATGGATCATAAACAAAGAGCCATGCATATAAGCTCAAATAAGGCTCCAACTCAAAACTAATAGAAAATGGGTGGAGTAATTCAAAAGCTTATATATATGCTCAAACCCTTTAATTTTATCAATATGGAACAAACCCCAGTTTCACATTCCAACACCCAAATCTCCTCTGCATTGCATGACCTTCCTCAACTTTGCTAATAGATTATCAAGGAGGGGATTTAGAGATCTGAAGGGTAAAGGAAGTTTAGAGGGTGGTCATAGATTATTATTATAAGCTCTTTAATTCCTCAACTCTACTTGAAATGGAGTAGCACTGCAAAGGTATTGCCTATATGGAGATTGATGACATGAATGAGATGCTACAAAGGTCATGCAATGCAGAGGACCTCTAGTTTGCCCTATTCCAAAGATAGATTTTCTTACATTTATCCTCGACAAGAGATATCAGGGAGTAGAGTGGAGATGGTATAGTTAGAATTGCAAAAAAGATCTTGTAAACTTTGCACTACAAGAGCAGGAAAAGAACATGAGAGATCACAACATTAAAATTTTACATTCATCACTCTCCCTTATGAGACTGCGTAGCAAGATATTTTCAACACATTTGATTACAAATGCATAAAGATATTCTTTGCCAAAGCCAAGCAAAGGAAGTTGTAGTCTCATGTGTACTCTACTAATGATGACTTTGGTAATAGAGTTGAGGAGTTTGAAGATATGGCTCAAGTCATGATTAAATATTTATTAAAATCTCCTTCATAAGCATCCAATGAACAAATGCAAGGTTCAAGTTGTTGTGTTTGCATAATGACCAATTTCGTTAGTAGAATGATAAATTAAGATCTTTAAACATTTTCTAAATTAGGAAATGAAGCAGATTTTATTCTCCATTCCACATAAAAAAATCACCAGGCCTAGATGGATTTACTAATGGGTTCTTCAAGAGGTGTCAGAATGAAATTGGCCCATTAGTATGCCATGCCCGACATGAATTTTTCTAGGCTATAATAAGCTGCTCAAGAGTTGTAATGCTACTAGTGTGGTCATTTTCCTAAAGGTCTCTTTCCCATCTAGTGCAGTGAAATTTAGTCTGATTTCTTGTTGCACTGTTACAAACACGTGTGCCTTATGAAGGGCTGAAAACTTGTGCACAATGTTCTGTTTTGTTATTACTTCTCTCTTTTCTTATTTTTCGTAACAATGGAATCCTTGTTAAGGTATTTGAAAGAAGCTCCTGATGACAAAAAGTTCAGATTTTGCGCAAATTTTAGGAAGCTAAAGATGGTGCACTTTGCTTTTGCTAATAATATAATACTATTTCATGCTACAAACACTAAATTTGTGCAGCGCTGTATGAGAGAATTGAAGAAGTTTTTTTTTAAATCACTGGTACTACTCTAATATGGAGAAGCCTCTAGGAGTGAATTTTTCGTTTAGATGTCTTCAGATACCTATTACATCAAACTAGTTGATCAAAATGGAATGTAGGTGCTTAGTGGAGAAAATTACAGCAAAGATTAAGGTATATTCTTCTAGACACATATCCTTTACTGAAAGAGTGTTTTTAGTTAGCTCTATATTGGCGAGGATTTATACCTTTAGGCTACTACTTTTATTTTGCCATAAGAGGTCATAAATCAGGTAGCAGATACAAAAACTTCTAATGGGGGAAAGTAATAAGCACAAGAAGCTCCTAACATTGCTTGGGAAAGTACCTATAAGCTAAAAAAGCTTGGGAGTATGGGCTGGAACAACCCAAATACTAGAATAAAGCTTGTGTAGCAAAGCTCATTTGGGCCATTACATGGAAAAGGTTAAATGGGTATATGAAAGGTACTTGAGAAATAGAGATGGGTAGGAAAGTACACTAGTCACTTATGTCGACCAGTATTTTAGGAAACCCTGCTATGAACGGTACTTAAGAAATAGAGATTAACAAGAATTATATGCTAGCCACTTGTGTCTACTTGTATTTGAGGGCACTCTGCTATGTAAAAGAACGTTTCAAATGGGTGAGGCTGACAAATTGTAAATGGAGGTAGAAAAATGAGAAATAGACATTACTATGTGAGAAAAGGTTGCATGATATTTGAATGTGAAGGGGAGAGTTCAATGGGCTCAAATGGTATGGTCTAGAATGAATATGCCAAAGCACACATTCGTATCCTGTTAGAGAATTTGAAGAGAACAGTTCAGTGAGAGGATTACTCGAAGGCCTCTAAGTAGGACCAAGTCACTCCATGTGGTGAATTAACTCACTTGTTAAATGATCAAAAAGACAAGGTAGATCAAGCTTTGAACCAACTCATCCTCTATGACCACTTGCGATTAAGACACACACTAGTCTTCCATCTCAGAATCGCATAGTAATCCCTACACATTTAAAACAGTCATGTGTTTATATATAATTCGTAAGTGCTCTAGAGCCAAGCTCAAACTCGACAGAAGCGGCCAAACTTCACACTTACTAGGTGAATGCCATCAATACCCTCGTACAAAATATTAATGGAAACATTTGAATGTAAGAAACAAGTCATGTCATTGATTAAGTAGAAACAACTTAATCAAACACTTATTTGTATACCCTTATTCAAATGTCCACAATTGAGATTCATTAAGAGCAAATACTCACCCTCCTTTAGAATATATGGAAATCACCAAGCACTCTATTTGGATGACAATAAGAGTGAGTGTTTGCAAACCACACAAATGGTATACTTTGACTCATTGAACTTAAGACTAGATGGTTCCCATCAATCGTTAAGTTTAGGTTCCACCATAGGTGGTTTAGTGTGGGTTTTACACCATCCTTATCAAGACCGTAAAATTTTGTTATGTGACCTTGACATAAATGATCATGAAAATCGCACTTCATGCACCCATGATCATAAAACTACATACATCTAGATAAGACTCTATCAACAATGTACATGTAACCACTCTAAGCATTATCTATCTAAGTCTTAATTATAGGCCCACATGCAAAGTCAACTAACAATAAAACTAAAGTCCAACTGTAAAACTTGGACATCCCAACCTCCAAACAAGGTTTAATACATAAAAATATTTCAAATTTTCGTCTAAGTCCAATATAAAATTATAGTCATAATTTTAATTAGCTAACTTGAAAACATATTTCATCGCCATATAAATATAGGATACCCCCACCATTAACTCCAAACTAGAGTAAATAATAGTAGGTCCATCATATGAAATTTCTAAGTTATATATATTCATGGAGTAATGTAAATATTTACCTATTCCTTCTAAGTTATTTATCCCAACGATATGTATATCTCTTTGAATTTCAATTTACTCCTATGGCAC
>JAKOGI010001356.1:62500-72500 GCA_029747015.1 Carnegiea gigantea
ATACATAGCTACATATATATATATATATTATATATATGATACATTTATACATATACATACATATGTATATATATGTATGTATGTATATAGTGTATATATATATATATATATATATAGATTAAAGAGACATATATATATATATATATATAATATATATCTATATATATATATATATATATATATATATATATATATATATATATATATATATATATATATACATATACATATATATATACATATATAAACTAAAACATGAAAACTATAACATGTCATTCTGTAAACTTATGATTGGCCTACATGATCTTCGTGCTTTAGATATTCTATCAAAAGACAGAATTCAGTAAAATATAACATGAACTGTGATTTTCCCTGTGACTCAGAGATCTCTATGACATATGATCTTTGTCGTCCCTGCCTTTTGGTTGAGCAATATAACATATGGACTTTAGTTCCTCTTCTTTCTAGTAGAGTGTTGTGGTATATGAACTTTGATTTCTCTACCTGTTGACAGAATTATGAACTTTGATTTTCCATCTACTGATAGAGTTCTTTAACATATAAACTTTGATTTCTTTATCTACTAGTAGAGCTGTGAACTTTGGTTCCTTTGTATGTTGGTAGGGCTCTATAACATATGAACTTTGATTTCTCTGCCTACTGGCAGGGCTATAAACTTTGGTTCCCTCATATTCTGATGGAGTTCTATAACATATGAACTTTGATTTCTCTGCCTGTTGGCCGAGCAATGAACTTTGGTTCCTCCGCCTATTGACAAAGTTTTGTAACATATGAAACTTCGATTTCTCTATTAGCTGGTAGAGTTATGAACTTTGGTTCCTCCATCTGTTGGCGGGGTTCTTTAGCATATGAACTTTGACATATGAACTTTGATTTTTTTGTCTATCGACAGAGCTCCGTAACATATGAACTTTGATTTTTCTGCCTGCTAACATAACTGTGTAACATATGAACTTTAGCTTAAGCTTAGTTTTGATATATGTTTCGACATATGTTTTCATATGTTATACTACTAGCAAGAGTTTCTTATGCTTTTGTCAAATTAGGAAGATTAAGGGTAAAGTTACTCCCTCAAGGGGTCTCTGTCAATAGGGAGGTCAAACAAAGAACTGTTTGATAGGCTAAAGAAGAGGGTTTGAAAAAGATTGAAAGGATGGAAGGAGAAATTCTTATCATGAGTGAGTAAAAAGATCCTTATTAAATCTATTGCCCAAGCCATACTGACATATCTTATTAGCATATTTAAGTTCCCAGTAACTATGATAGATGATTTTCAAAGGACTTTTGCTCTTTTTTTAGGGGGGCAAATAATGTATGGAATAGTCATTGAAATCGGTGGAAGGATTTTTGTAATCCTAATTGTTTTAGGGATGGGCTTTAGAAGAATGGATGTGTTCAACTATGCCTTGCTTAGTGAGCAAGGATGGAGGCTACTTTATAATGCTAGTTCTTTGCTAGGAGAGTCTTAAAGTCTAACGCTTTCCAAAGAAAAACTTCCTTGACTCAAACTATGGATTTGCTCATAGTTTTGCTTAGAGGGGGATTTGGGGGGTTGATGTTCTTTTGAGGGAGGGGTTTGTTTGAAGATTTAGAAATGATAGGAAGACTACCGTCTGATGGGATAACAAAACTGACACTATGAGCCATGGGGAATATGATGAGGATATGCTTGTGTCTAATCATATTTATGTCTTTGCAGCTAACTAGGACATCGACCGAGTACAAAACATGTTCATTGAAAGAGTTAGTTGTCTAATACTAGTTGTCCCTGTTAACGGGAAAAAACCGAGGACAAGCTGGCTTACTGTTACTCATCGAAAGGTGATTTCCTAGTGAAGATAAGAAAAAATTATCTTTTAGACCATTAAGGTTAGGGTAAATAACTTCCCAAACCCACATTTTCTGATAAATATTCATTAGTCCGTCCAACTTTGGTAAACATTTTTTGGGACCAAAGTCGATCGAACTTATCTTTTTAAAAATTGTACAAGGGACCTTAAGCTTTTTATATTTGCAATTTAAACCCAAATCCTTAAAAATTTACTTTCGAAAAATAAAAATTTGTATATGTGGTTTTTTTGTTTATAAATACTACGCGACACCCTCTTTCAACTGGTATCAGAGCCACGTGACCAAAAATAATTAAGATTATTATACTAATAAATGATTAATTAAGCTAATCAGTCTGTGATTAACTGTAATTAATGCTTGAATCATTACTTGCTTGCCCCGGAGTGAATTATTCTCACATGTTCACTCACCGGATGACATTTCTTCAATTGCACCTCAGTTAAATTATATCACTGATATAATTTTAGAATTAGAAGCAGAATTAACTAAAATTAAGACTGAAGTCAAGGAGCTTAAGAAGCAATTATCTGTGATTCACCTTTCTCTGGTTAACAAAGCTAGACATAGCAGAAAATCTACTTCCAATATTAGTACTCCATTTCAGCATAAATGTCCTTTTCAAAACCCAAAAAATAAGAATTCATTTCCTTTGCATGACATAAAAATCCAAAAAGAAGTGGGAGAAAAATCAAGTGAAAAATCAGCTGAAAAAGCAGAAAAGGAAGAAGATACTTGAGTATAAGCAATATACCCTTGAGGAGCTCCAAAATATGTTTGGAAAACAACTAAATCCAAAAGAATTAAACAAGATTATGGGCGCAATTAGTGATAAACATGACATGTTATCACATGATAATGAAGGAACTAATAATGTCTAATTAGAAGAAGAAATATATCAGGAGATGAACCTAATTAAACTAGAAGATCTTAATGTGTTGCCATTAGAAAAAGTTGATAAAAAATATGGTAAAATGGTCATTGAAGATGACATTAATGAAATTGGAGAAGAACTCAACTTAGAAGAGATAGAGACCAATCTGGTTAACAATGTTGTCCCTAAATCAGAAGAATTCAGTGAACCTTCAAGAAGAAATACTCGTTTTATAAGACCTAAGTACGTTCTAGTAGGGCGTCCAACCAATTTTTCTTACGGGTTCATCCCAAGAAAAACTATAACCTTTGAACAAATTGATCTTATCCCAATTAGTCAAATCGGATATATCTTAAACATAGATGGAGCTCGTAATAGAGAAGAAAAATTTGAACATTGGAAAAGAGGTATGAATAGTGTGTTAAACCTAAGCACTATATGGACTGCTGCAAATTTCCTTAATTACATCGAACATAGTTTTTCTAGCACTGTAGCTTACTGGTATGATTCATTTAATGGAGATGGTAAAAAATACATTAACACTGATGGAAACCGCAGCTACTATGTTCAAAAACCTATGTAAGGAAATTGAATCTGAGTTTATCGGAGCTAAACTCAATTCTAAAGAAAAGGCAAGAGACTGGGAAAGAAAGATTAATAATATAGAATTGTGAGATGTGAGATATCTGAAAAATTATATTGCTGAATTTAGCCAATATTACTATAAAATTGACCATAATGAAACTAATCTTTGTATGTTCTATGACAAATTGCCATACCCGATAAATTTCATAATTAATGAAAAATACATTGCATGGCTTGAACGTGCTGATGTCATCAATACCCTTGGGTCGAGAATATCTTATATAAGAAAATGGGGCAATGATCAATGTCTTGATCTCCAAAAGCAGAAGAAAATTAAGAAACAATTCCTAACTTGCTCGGATTCTCCTCACCAATGGGGAAAAGAACCTGAAAGGAGACAAAAAAGAAAATTTTATTAAAAAAAAAGCTTTAATAAGCAAATGTGTAAGAAATATAGGAGAAAGTATTATAGCAAACCAAGTCCTAAAAAACAAAGATTTTTTAGGAAAACAGCTTATTGTCCTGCATAGAAAAATGACTGCAAATGCTGGGTATGCAGAGAAGTAGGACATTATGCTAATGAATGTAAAAATAAGAAGAGTAACAAGCTTATTGAAATCTTGGGAAGCCTAGATTATGTTGAGCTTAATGACAATAAGGCGGTAGACCTAACCCTAAATAACAACAAAGGGATTATTGAAATTATCTTGGACAATGAATATAAAGAAAGTGATTGTGAAGAAACAAGTCATATGATAGAAAGTAGCTCGATTAGTCTTGATAGTCTTCAAGGAGAAGAGTTTGTTGTAGATGATGATAACAAGGATGTCAAAGGAGATTGAATCCTTCCTATGATCTAGAAGGATATGATCTATAAAAAGTCCATCTTTTAACTAAAAAGCAAATACATATGTGAGATGGTGGAAGGAGATTTAGAGATAAATAACTGTGAGTATGATGTGGGAGAAGTTAGTCTCATTAATTGGAAAAACATCCTAAAGTATAAGAGAGATACAAAGTATAGGTATATCCTCGTTGGAAGTATCCAAGTCCAAGTCACTCGATTACAATATTATGACAAAGATATTAATCTTTATGCTTTCCTCTGTGACATTAGGCATACCAAATTCAATAATCAAATTATCACATGGATTAAGACTAATTTATGTGATGGATTAGGAGGATTCAATTATCAACCTGGATATTACGTGAGTTTAAAAGACGTATTTGCCAAAAAAAATTTATCTCTTAAGATAAAAATAGTTGGGATGGATATGAAAAGAGAAGGATATCCATTAAGAATATTTTAGAAAATTATCTATAAATTAGATAATACTATAGACTCAAAAACTAAGGTCACAATGATAGAGGCAGAAAAATTTAAAAGTCCTACCCCGTAGAAAATCCAGAGGATTAAATCTAATCCATAGGAGATAAAGAAATATCGTTTAAGGATATCTAGCATTGCCAACCCTACTAAAAGCAACAAAAAAAATATGATAAAAATTGATGAGAATGTCAATATTACTATTAAACCCCAATTATTAAGAAGTATGAGTACAAGGTCAGAATAGGGAGAAAGATCTTCATCAACTAAAAAAGAGCTTAAAGAAGATGATACAATTAGTATGACCAGTGAAATGAGTATAATAAGTTTCGAAGCAACAAGACCCAGTATAGACCGAAGTGTGAGTCTAGATAGAAAGATCATTGAGTACAAAACAAGAACTGTTAGTGAACCAATCTATGAAGATGAATTAGTCAAGAACATGATTATGGAGATTTGTTATGAGGCTACTAATATGAATCCTAATAGCATTTATATTGCGATAATGGTTTGTTTAGAAGGATATAATAAATATAAATTATGCACTTACACGAATAGTAGTTGTTCTGTATGCTTTGAAAAAAGATCTTTATTTCCAGAATTTATGTGGAAAAGAGCCATAAATAGTTTACAAGTAAAAATAGCTGATAATAAGTAAAAATTACCTTTTAGACCATTGAGGTTAGGGCAAATAATTTCTCAGGCCTACATTTTCTGATGAATATTTATTAGTCCATCCAACTTTGGGTAAACATCTTTCGGGACCAAAGTCAACCGAACTTATCCTTTTAAAAATTGCACCAAGGACACTAAGTTTCTTGTATTTGCATATCTGACTCAAATCCTTAAAAACTTACTTTCAAAAAATGAAAATTTGTGCAAGTGATTTTTTGCTCATAAGTACTACTTATCGTTCTCTTTCAATTGGTATCCTAGCCATGTGATGAAAAATAATTAAGATTATTAAACTAATTAGTGATAAATTAAGCTAATTAACTGTGATTAACGGTGATTAATGCTAGAATCATCACCTGCTTGCCCTGGACCAAATTATTCACATATTGTTCACTCACCAGAAGAGATTTCTCCATTAACACCTCAATTAAACTATATCACTGATATAGTTATAGAATTAAAAGCAAAATTAGCTAAAATTAAGACTGAAGTCAAGGAGCTTAAGAAGCAAATATCGGTAATTCACATTTCTCTTGTTACCGAAGTAAGACATAGTGGAAAATCCCCCTCTGGTATTAGTACTCTATTTCAGTATAAATATCCTTTTCAAAACCCAAAAAACAAGAATCTATTATGTTCGTATGATATAAAAATCTGAAAAGAAGTGAGAGAAAAATCATGTGAAAAATCGGCTGAAAAAGCGAAAAGGGAAGAAGATGTTGGAGTACAAGCAATGTACTATTGAGGAGCTACAAAATATGTTTGAAAAAGAACTAAATCCGAAAGAATTAAACAAAGTTGTAGGCGTAATTAGTGATAAACATGATGTGTTATCTGACGATAATCAAGGGAATGATGATATGCAACTAGAAGGAAAAATATATCAGTAGATGAACCTGATTAAACTAGAAGATCTTAATATGTTACCATTAGAAGAAGTCAGAAGAAAACTTGACAAAAAATATGGTAAAATGGCAGTTGAAGATGAGATTAATGAAATTAGAGAAGAACTCGACTTATAGATAGAGACCAATCTGGTTAACAATGTTGTTCCTAAGCCAGAAGAATTTAGTGAACCTTCAAGAAGAAATACTCATTTTATAAGACCTAGGTACGTTCCAGCAGGGCGTACAATCAATTTTTCTATCGGGTTCATCTCAAGAAAAACTACAACCTTTGAAGAAATTGACCTTACCCCAATTAATCAAACTGGATATATCTTAAATATAGATGGAGCTTGTAATAGAGAAGAAATATTTGAACATTAGAAAAGAGGCATAAATAGTGTGTTAAACTTAAACACTACATGGACTGCGGTAAATTTCCTTAATTATATTGAACATAGTTTGTCTGGCACTATAGCTGACTGATATGATTCATTAAATGAAGATGGTAAAAATAAATTAAGAGTGATGAAAACCCAATCTGCTATGTTCAAAAATTTATGTAAGGAAATCGAACTTGAGTTTATCGACGCCAAGCTCGACTCTGAAGAAAAGGCAAGAGAATGGTAAAGAAACATTAATAATATAAAATTATGGGATATGAGATATCTGAAAAATTATATTGCTGAATTTAGCCAATATTACTACAAAATTGACAATAATGAAACTAATCTTGGTATGTTTTATGACAAATTGTCATATCCAATAAATTCCATAATTAATGAAAAATACATTGCATCGCTTGAACGTGCTGATGTCATCGATACCCTTAGGTCGAGAATATCTTATTTAAGAAAATGGAGCAATGATCAATGTCTTGATCTCCAAAAGTAAAAGAAAATTAAGAAACAATTCCTAACTAGCTAGGATTCTCGGCACCAATGGGGAAAAGAGCCTGAAATAGATGAAAAAGAAAATTTTACAAGAAAAAGAACTTTTTTAAGCAAAGGGGCGAGAAATATAAGAGAATGTCTTATAGCAAATCAAGTCCTAAAAAACGAAGATATTTTAGGAAAGCAGCTTACTGTCCTGTAGAAAAATACAACTGCAAATGCTGGGCATGCGGAGAAGTAGGACATTAAGCTAATGAATGTAAAAATAGGAAGAATAACAAGCTTATTGAAACCTTAGGAAGCCTAGATTATGTTGAACTTAGTGAAGATGAGGCACTAGACCTAACCCTAAATGACAACAAAGGGGTTGTTGAAATTATCCTGGATAATGAATATGAAGAAAGTGATTATGAAGAAACAAGTCATATGATGGAAAGTAGATAGATTAGTCTTCGTGATCTTCAAAGAGAAGAGTTTGTTGTAGACAATGATAATGAGGATGTCAAAGGAGATTGGGTCCTTCCCATAATCTAGAAGGACATGATCTATAAAAAGTCCATCTTTCAACTAAAAAGCAAATACAAATGTGAGATGGTGGAAGGAGATTTAGAGATAAAAGACTATGAGTATATGTAGGAAACGTTAATCTCATTAATTGGGAAAACATCCTGAAGCATAATAAAGATAGAAAGTATAAATATATCCATGTTGGAAGAGTCCAAGTCCAAATCACTCCATTACAATATTATGGCAAAGAATGTTTTGCTCTGTGATATTAGGCATATCAAATTTGATAATCAAATTATCACAGGGATTAAGACTAATTTATGTAATGGATTGGTAGGATTCAATTTTCGACATAGATATTATGTTAGCTTAAAAGATGTATTTGCCAAAAACGTCTTATCTCTTAAGATAAAAATAGTTGGGATGGATATGAACAGAGGAGGATATCCATTAAGGATATTTTGAAAAATTATCCGTAAATTAGATAATACTATAAACTCACAAACTAAGGTCACAATGATAGAGGTAGAAAAATTTGAAACTCTTAACCCTATGTAGAAAATCCAAAGGATTAAGTCTAATCCACAGGAGATAAAGAATGATCACTCATGAATATCTAGCTTTGCCAGCCCTACTGAAATCAACAAGAAAAATGTGATAAAAATTGATGAGAATGGCAATATTACCATTAAACCTCAATTATTAAGAAGCATGAGTACAAGATCCGAATGGGGAGAAGGATCTTCATCAACTAAAGAAAAGCTTAAAGAAGATGATACAATTAATATGACCAGTAAAATGAGTAGAATGAGTTTTGAAACAGTAAGACCCAGTTTAGACGGAAATGTACGTTTAGATAGAAAGGTCATTGGATACAAAATAAGAACTGATAGTGAACCAATCTATGAAGATAAATTAGTCAAAAATGTGATTATGGAGATTTGTTATGAGGCTACCAATACAAATCCTAATAGCATTTACATCTCAATAAAGGTTTGTTTAGAAGGATATAATAAATATGAATTATACGCTTAGATGGATAGTGGTTTTTCTGTATACTTTGAAAAAAGATCTTTATTTTTAGAATTTATGCATAAAAGAGCCAAAAATCATTTACAAGTAAGAATAGCTGATAATAGGTAAAAATTACCTTTTGGACCATCGAGGTTAGGGCAAATAATTTCCCAGACCTACATTTTCTGATAAATATTTATTAATCCAGGCAACTTTGGGTAAACATTTTTGGGACCAAAGTCGACTGAACTTATCCTTTTAAAAATTACACCAAGGGCCTTAAGGTTCTTATATTTGCACATCTGGCCCAAATCCTTAAAAATGTACTTTTAAAAAATAAAACTTTGTGCAAATGGTTTTTTGCTCATAAGTACTACTCGTCGTCCTCTTTCAATTGGTATCAGGACCATGTGACAAAAAATAATTAAGATTATTAAGCTAATTAGTGATAAATTAAGCTTATTAATTGTGATTAACTGTGATTAATGCTAGAATCACCGCCTGCTTGCCCTAGATCAAATTATTCACATATTATTCATTCACCAGAAGATATTTCTCTAATAGCACCTCAATTAAATATATCACTGATATAGTTTAGAATTAAAAGTAGAATTAGCTAAAATTAAGATAGAAGTCAAGAAACTTCAGAAGCAAATATCGATAATTCACCTTTCTCTTGTTAACGAAGTAAGGCATAATGGAAAATCCACCTTTAGTATTAGTACTCCATTTCAACATAAATATCCTTTCACTACAGAAAAGCGTCGCAGATGAAATTAGCAATGACCTGTACTTTTCGTCTCTGTTAGCTACGAAAATAGAGACAATATATTTTTCATCTCTAATAGAGACGAATATATTGCAGTAGCTGTTTCATAAAAGTTTGTCTCTGTTAGCGACGAACTTGGATACGAAATAAGTTTCATCTCTATTGAAGACGAAATGCTGTTGGTTGCCATTTCACGATTTTTCTTCTCTGTCAGAGACGAATATTGCTACGATGCATTTTTCATCTCTATCTGCAACGAACAGTTTTGGTTGCCTTAAGAATTTATTCGTCTCTATTAGAGATGAAACTTGCTACGGAAAGCCTTTTTCATCTCTATCAGAGACGAAATTGTTATTGCCATTTCGCTATTGAAATGTGTTTCATCTCTACCATAACAATAATGTATTTGTATCGATTTTACTAATTTCCATCACGGATGGGGACGAGTTATTTTGTAGCTATGTTGAACAATATGTTCTGTAGCTATATCGAATGATATGGATCTTGTGCCCTACGCCTTTATTAACAATTTCGTATAAACAAATATATAACCAAAAGAAGAATATATAATCAGCGACAACAACCATATGTAGGCACAAGTGA
>JAKOGI010001356.1:77500-215000 GCA_029747015.1 Carnegiea gigantea
CCATTGGGGGATACATGGATTTTATGATGTGAAAGTTCAAGCCCAGATAGCAACCTCTTGGTTTCGTAGAAGTTGGCCGTCATCTCATTGTCATTCGGGCACTTGGCCTTCATTAATGAGGCAACTCCATCAATAGCTCGATGGCGGAGATTGAACTCACATTTAAGGTTTGTTAGCCTTACGACAGCCTTCAACAGGGATATGTCAAATCTCTCATATAAAAGTTTCTCAGCTGCTTTGACCAACTCGATGAATTTTTAAACCTCTAGGGTGGGCTCCTCTACCTCGTTACCCATCCCTAGTTCAATCACATTAATGGGAGCATATGCATCCAACATCATATCCCTTATGGGGCTTCAGCCTCCAGCCTCCAGATTGATTGAGCTACTAGGATGTGATACCTGTTAAATGTTTCTCCATGACAAATCCAATTATAATAATTGGTCCTAAACCCTTACTTGGAGTTTTGCTGTGTCCACATCTAAGTAAGGCCCATTCCAACACTTAATGCACGGGCACTTTATCTTGTTCATGTTTCGAAACAACTCTTACGCAGTCGCAAACTCAATGAATTCATCTACTCTTTCGATGAAGATCTTACTAACGTACCCATCTGAATCAAGCCTTTGGTACATCCACACTCGACTTTGTTCCATATGTTTGTTGAATACCAAATAATAGTTGTTTAAGTATATGTATTTTCTCAACAATAATTACATGTAATGAGTAATCATTAACATATTTATATACCATTCATGATTCGCATGTCCTAATAAACATGATATGACCTAAGCTCTTTCTAATGGGTAAGTGGTCCTAAACCCATTCAAGAATCCAAAGTACATGATTGTGTAGGTTACACTGTTGCATATCCGCAAAAAAAATTTGATAGCATTTCCCCATAGTTCTCCAAGCACGAATTTTCTAAATGAAGCCAATTTGTTTAGCCTCACCAAAAATATCGTACCTAGAGAACAATAAATGAGGAAACACCACCAAACCTTTTAAGCGCATATGCAAGAACTATTGTAACTATACAATCATACACTTAACGATTCCCAAACTGTCCAACATGGACAATTCAAATTCTTATTCATATCAATTTCTCATATTAGCAAGTTACTCAAAGAAGATAATGAGCAACTTGCCACTATAAGTTTGATATATATAACATTTTGAACGGGTTCTAAGTTATAAATGAAATAATGATACATAAATGCCGATCAACCTATACATAAGTGTATTTTATATCTTTCTATATAGCTTTATTGAAAATGGCCATCATTTCCAAAAAGCTATGATACTAAACATATAAAATATTATTCTACGGTGAAGGAGAAATCAATACAAAGCATAGGTTGAATAATTCACATAATCAGTAGATAAGAGGGGAGCTAAATTAAACACAAACTCAATCAACTTGAACTGATTTACTTAAAAATAACTAAGACAATTACTGTACAACAGAAAATCAAGGCTATGATGTTTGGGGCTTTGGACAAATCTATATCTACAATCAATCATAAATTGGCTCACACATAATTGAGGCTACATAACTAGATTTTAATTTCATTGGCCAAGGGCTAATGGACCAACATAGCAATACGGCTCATGATAAGAGAGGCTATAGAGGACAAAATATTGTGAGATTTAAATTCAAACGTCTTCCTCTATGTGAGTCATTTGCCATCAACAAGTGAGCTTGAAGCCCTGAACACACACTCTCTCTCTCTCTCTCTCTCTCTCTCTCTCTATATATATATATATATATATATATATATATATATATATATATATATAATATATATATATATCTATATAATATATACTATATATATATTATATATATATATATATATATATATATATATATATTATTAAGCTAACAATACTTCGACTCTTTTGAAGTTTAAAGACATGAACACAAAAATAAAGTTGAATTTGGTTTCTCTCTCTTCTTTGTCATGATGTGGCTTACCATATTATATCAAAGCATGCCATAAATTGGGTTACCCCTAGTTTAGGAAGGAGTCAGGATAACAGAGCTATGGCTCTTGGTCTACATTAGTTTAATATGAGTCATATTTTAATTGGATATCTTGCATTATAGACACCCATTCTAAGTGTATCTAATGTAGTCTAATCTAATGATATCATAGATAAAAGCCATGAGCATCATAAATATTTATTGCTTTGAAATCCCAGAGTAACTAGTGCATTCTATCCTGAGTCCTGACATAGCTTATCTTCTTGATTCTTAATAACTTATTCATGTACATAAATATTGATAACCTTACTATTTGATGTTATGTCATCCTTTCAAGTAGATAGAAGAATTGTACTTTTGAGAGATTTGCACCATAATGTAGGGGCATTAAGAATAAATTGGGGGACCTGTTTCGACCAACCAAAAACCCAGCAGGGAAGATGGGGATAGACTAACCACAAGGCGCAACCCCCTCCTTTCTTATGCAAAACTTTTTGTTTGATGTATCATACATCCAAAATATCCTTGAACGTAATCAGTTTCCAAGTCATTTCAAGTACATTACACATTGTAACACCCAATAACACCAAACTTCAGATACAAAATAAAACCCTAAATTGGCTCAAAACCCATAAATTGAACAACCCAAAAAGCCAATATTCACACCCGTTATCCGAAATTCCCATAATTACCCACGTATAATTGAAGGTTAATTCAACAAAAGATGAATAAAAATACGACAAAATAGCAGAAACCTCAATTGCCCACTCAAGTTTCAAACGCTTACCTTGCTGATTTCGCCAAAGAGAGACGAGGAAAGGAAGAAAGAGGCCTGATGGTTTTGTTAATGACCTAGAACTCAGCAACTGCTACAAATCAACCAGAACACACAGAAGGGTCTCTATTAGACACATAAATTAGAGAGAGAAAGAGAGAACCAGACAGAGAAGCACCATAATTTCATGTGCTTATCTCCTCAATTTCCCACCTAAGCCCTACAAAACTCGGCCAGCAATGGAGCTTCGTTTTCGCCAGAGAGAGAAAGGAGGGAAGGAAACCAGGCCGAGCGCGAAATGAAATGCACCCCGGGAGTATTTGTCATCAGCTTGCGATGAATCTGCTATGATTCTATAAAATCATCTCTATTAGCAATGAAACTCCATGTTCATCTCACAATTTCGTCTCTGATGGAGATGAATTTACACATTCGTCTCTGGTTTCGTCTCTGATAGAAACGCCCAAAATATTCGTATCTGGATAAGAATTATTCATCGCAGAATTTATTTTGAGGCAAAAAATGTTTTTCATCGCTGATATTTCATCGCAGACTGATCGCTTTTTTGTAGTGTTTCCAAACCCAAAAAGTAAGAATCTATTATGTTTGCATGATATAAAAATCTAAAAAGAAGTGGGAGAAAAATCATGTGAAAAATCGGCTGAAAAAGTAGAAAAGGAAGAAGATGCTGGAGTACAAGCAATATACTCTTAAGGAGCTACAAAATATGTTTGAAAAAAAATAAATCAGGAAGAATTAAACAAAGTTATGGCCGCCATTAGTGATAAACATGACGTGTTATCTAACGATAATGAAGGGACAAATAACATCTAATTAGAAGAAGAAACATATCAGGAAATGAACCTGATTAACTGATTAAAGTAGAAGATCTTAATGTGTTACCATGAGAAGAAGTCAGAAGAAAAGTTAACAAAAAATATGGTAAAATGACTATTGAAGATGAGATTAATGAAATTAGAGAAGAACTCGACGTAGGAGAGATAGAGACCAATCTGGTTAACAATGTTGTTCCTAAGCCAGAAGAATTCAGTGAACCTTCTAGAAGAAATACTCATTTTATAAGATCTAGGTACGTTTCAGTAGGGCGTGCAACCAATTTTTTTATCAGGTTCATCCCAAGGAAAAGTACAACCTTTAAAGAAATTGGCGTTACCCCAATTAGTTAAACCAGATATATCTTAAATATAGATGGAGCTCGTAATAAAGAAGAAATATTTGAACATTAAAAAGAGATATGAATAGTGTGTTAAACCTAAACACTCATGGACTGCTGCAAATTTCGTTAATTACATCGAACACAGTTTTTCTGACACTATAGCTGACTGGTATGATTGTAACGCCCCAAATTAAACATGTTTTACTATTTATATTCTCTTTAATTAAAATTTAGACAATCCAATGATAGGGGTATTACCACCGTCCAAAAGGACAAGGCTTGAAACATGAGTGCTATGAATAACATAGCTAAGCATAACCTCAAACATATACACTCACATCAAGTGTTAACAAATGAACAGTTTATAAACCATAGTAAGATAATTCACCATGTAATCTACATCTTCATCCATAGAAGAATTCAAAATACAACTTTAAGTTATGCATATACGGTGTTACTTCTGATCCATCCGGATTTTCCTTCTTCACTTATTCTCTTCAGTTGATTCGCTGGCATGAGGGCAATACTCTGAGCATTTACCTAAAACAAAACATGAAAAATATTTCGAACTGTGAGCCGAAGCTCAATACATATATTCCTAAATTGTTAAATGATCATTAAATACTGGTTGGGCCCGCTTTGCAATTCATTTTAAGCTAAAAACAGTGAATGAGATAAATGTAAAACTGCATTGCTAATTATCATCTGATAGTGAACCTCTTGATATTGTTACGATCTATGAATAGTTGTACACCTGCCAAGCCGACCGCGGAACCTGGCCTGAAGCCGCGCGGGTAACTGAAGGGCAATACCCTGTAACTGATAATTGACGGGGTCACCAATTAACTGATAAATTACTATGTAAACTGATTTATTGATGTACTTACCAAAACATGATAATGTTGATAAATACACTCTGATTTCTAAAGATACAGGCAATGCACGTACCTTGAGTCTTTAAAAATGTCATCTGACTTGATACAAGTCAGCTGTTTCATAATTGTCATTTGACTTGATAAATATATTTTGACTTGATGACACTTATGCAAAATGGGGAACGATAACTAGGCCTTAACTCTATTTTATAAATGTCATTATAAGTATGTATAGTCAGTAAATGATCCTTTCTCGCATAATTAAGTAAGTAAAAGTATGTGTAACAGAAATTGAGTAATGAAAGAGGATATATAACTTGTGCATTTCAATATAATAAACTGACTTTAATTCAATATAAGACAAGTTAAATCAAAATGAACTGATTTAAATCAGTTAGGGTTATTGAACTTAAAATACAATAAATTGAAGCAAAGTAGGCGAAACAGAAATGATTGAGGTGATAATGAAAAGCTTTTAATTGATATAAATGAAATATGGGTTTCTGATATTTCTGAAATGGATAATAGAATGGTTAATGCTTCTGAAATGGATAATAGAAGGTTCCATGCCATGAGGGGTGTTGTGAGGTTCACAAAAGCCCATATAACACCCTAGCTTGGTCCAAAGGACACTGATTTTGAGTTATTACTCTGCTCACTTCCCAAATTTCAGTTTCATACTCACTTAACTCGGTTTTCAAACCCAAGTAAGTTTCTGTACATAATCAAACTTGTTGAACTCACTACACTTTGTAATTCCCTTGCAATACCCATAATTATATAGAAACTTCTAAAAATATTTCCGAATGTCACAAAGTTCTATATTCACTCATGTTACTGTTTGATGGTCTGCATTGGAAAATCCATATCTTTCACTCCTGACCTCCAAATAAGATGCAAAATCCCAATATGAAAATCTCATAATGTCCACTAAAACTTTCATTCAGGGGACAAAGCATGATTCACATAGTAAGGTCCTTAAAATTAGGGTAGAACATAGACATGTACAGTTTCAGTTCAATCTACGCAGTCGTAGCAAAATGACTATAACGTTTTCCACAGAACTCGGATTAAGGCGATTCAAAAGGCATTTGAAAGATAACTCATCGATATATCCACACACCAAAAATCACAATTTTTCAGCGACCCAATCAATAACAGTTTTCCCGTAAAATTACTATTCCAGTTCAGTTTCCAGCTTCAATGTATTCTGCATAGTCTTGACTAAATTGGTCATAACTTTGTCCACACAACTCGAAATTGAGTAATTCCAAATCCTATTAAAATCTAACTCATTGAAGTATCGTCACACCAAAAATCATGAATTTTGGATGTGTCAAACAGTACCACTTTAATTCTGAAGTCACCCCTGTTTTGGGTCTGTTTGTTGCATAACAGCACTTACTTGTAAGCTTTTCTTGACATAACCACCCATTAAAACCACTATTTAACTTATAAATCAGCATGAATATTTTGATATTCATTACCAATGCCAAAGATCACAAAATCTCATTTAAAACAATCAAAATCCAACACTTAAACATGAAGCTTGCATGATTAAGAGAAAACCCTAACCCTAGCATCATCCAACTTCAACTCCATCATAATCCATCACCAAGATGATTCTTAATTCAATAAAAACAACATGATCCATTATCAAAATAACCAAAACAAGAAGCAAAAACCGAAAATTCAAAGAACAAGATTGAAGTCACTTACTTTGAGCTTAAAATAAGTGGAGATGGAGATGATATTTGGTGGTTTTGAGGATGGAAAATGGTAGCCAATGGAGCGAGGTTGTTTGGGGATTGAAATCCTTACCGGAGAGTGGCCGGAAAGTGGCTAGAAAACACCCAAAAGAGGGCTGGTGTTGGTTGCCATGGAGGTTGAGAGGAAGAGAGAGAAAGGAGAGCTTTGATATTTTGCCACTTGGTGTAAATACTTGGTGCAAAATGACCTTAAATGCTTGGCTAAAAATTGCCCTCCCAAAAAAATATCTTTGCTCATTATCATTAGGAGTTAATCATGGTAATTAGCTAAACAAATGAATTAGAAACTTGTTGGGCCGGAATTGGGCCTAAATGAGCTCGGGTTTGGAAAAGAACTGAAACTAAGCGCGTTGAAATTTTTTTTTTTTTGGGGGAAGCTCGGGATTAAAATATAATATCATGAAAAATAATTTAATCTTTTAAATCATAAATATCGAGGCCTACTATCAATTTTCCTCAAAATTATCCGGTAAATAAAACTCGAATTGCAAAGTGGAGCCCGAAATGAATTTTCTCCAACTGGGATGATTGAATGAGATAAATAAATGTGAAAAATGAATAACATGGCTTAATTAAATAAATAAATATGAGTTAGGGTCAGGCTATTATAGTCTTCCCCCGTTAAAGAGTTTCGTCCTCAAAACTTATGAACTTTGCCAGCAGAGCAAGGTTATCCCAAATAAATATGGGTACGTGACTTTCACTTGATCCTCAGTTTCTCAAGTAGTTTCTGAGGAGGTATTATTTGCGCAAAGCAATTTGATTTAAGGTATCTGCTTGATACTTAACTGCCTAATCCTGTGATCCAATATCTGAATTGGATGCCCTTAAAACACAAGACCCTCAATGGCTGCAATAGATTTGATTATGACAGCATGGTCAGGATCTGAAATATACTACCTGAGTGATAAGGTAAGGAACACAAAACATGTTATGCACATGTTTGAGTTATATATACAGATCTGGTAGACAAGTTGTGAAATTCGACCTTTCAATGAACTGATATGGTCCAAAAGATCCTGGCTTCAATTTAGATCGCAGTGCAACCTCCTTACACGCTTAATTGGTGAGAATTTTTGAAAAAAAATTTGTCGTATACTGAAAATTTCAGGAATCTCCTTCTTTTATCAACATAGCTTTTCTGTCGGTTCCAATGGTATGCTTTCAAGAGTCTTCTGATATATGCTGCCTTATTGAATGCTGAAGAAGACCTTCATGACTCAAAAGATGATTTTGTTGTCAATGTCGCTCGTCATTTTATCCTGATATTTCATGTAGGATTCTCTACTCGCGCTATCACAATGTTGACCACTGAAAGTTCCATACTTTCTTCAAATGCAAATGTTGGTCGTAGGTCATGAAGTACTACAGGTTCCAACTTAGAAGAGTTGGATCCATTGATATTTTTAGATGCTTGCCCATCCGTTTCAGGATGATAAGAACTGCTAAAGTTCAATCTAGTTCCAAAGGCTCTTTGAAGTGTTTATCAAAACAGGCTTAAAATCTCTGATCTCTATGAGGCACTGTATCTGAAGGAATTCCATGACAAAGTCCATTGAAATTGAATCCCTCTCTCAAGGTTTTGTTTTTTTTTTTTTTTAAAGAGCTCAGGATCATCATCTTGATTCACTCTAAGGTAAGTGTCGGCATTTGAACATTCGCCTTCCTGTGTAACACTAATTGAATGTGCAAGTCCTCAAGTTCTCTTAAGAGATTCAGTTGAGTAGTTACTACAGTGTTCAAGGTATGTTGTGCCTTCCTATTTAGGGCACCTGCCATAATATTTCTCTTTCTTAATTGACATTGGATCTGCCACAACTGATGTTTCATGTAGACTGAGCCTCTTTTGAGAGAAGATGTACTTCAACCTTTGATGATCAGTATTGATTTTACATTGTGCTCTATATAAGTAATGTGTTCAAATTTTCACTGCAAAAACTGTAGCTGCTAACTCCATATCATGGTTAGGTAATCATTCTCATGAGGCTTGAGTTGTTGGGAGGCATAAGCCACCAATTTAATCTACTTGCTAACTTTATAGCTTTCTTTAACAAATTGGTCAGGGAGGACAATATTTGTCAAATCCTTCCTGAACTCGATAATTCCCTACTAACTCAAACGGTTTCTAATCTCAGTGCATTGATGGGTCTGGAGCACTTGGTAACTGCTTTCACCCTTTTGCAAATCAATCTTAAGCTCTTCCTTTGAGACCAGATGTTCCAAAAATACCATTGCTTCTAACAATACTCATGCTTCTTGTATTTGCTATGTAATTGATGCTCCCTCAAAGTCTGTAACACTGTCCTCAAATGAACAGTATGCTCATCTTTGTCCTTAGAGTATTTTAAGACATCTTTTATATACACCACCACAATCTGTCTAGATATGGTTTGAAACTCTATTCATAAGATCTGTAAAGGCCGCGGGGTCATTAATTAGGCCAAAAGGCATCACAGTGAATTCATCATGACCCATACATGGTCCGCAGTGTGGTTTTGACAATGTATTCAGATATAATGCTAAGTTGATGGTACGTTAACCTCAAATCAATCTTAGATCAGACTTCTGCTCTCTGCAGTTGATCAAATAAGTCATCTACTTAGGGCGATGGGTATGTGGTTTTGATGGTGATCTTGTTCAGGTTTTCGAAATCCGTACATAACCTCAAAGTTCCATTCTTGTTCTTTACAATCAACACTGGGGCACCCCCATGGTGATACACTTGGCTTAATAAAGCCCGTCTGTAACAGCTCATCTAGCTGAATCTGTAATTCCTTAAGCTCAGTTGGGGCCATATGATTTGAGGTTTTTGAGATAGATTAGGCACCAGGGATGAATTCAATCTCATAATCAATTTCTCTTGGCGGAGCAGTCCCGGTAACTTTTCCAAAAAACTTCTCTGAATTCACAAACTATAGGGATGTCTTCTGCTTTTTCTTCCTTAGATTGAATGTTAATAGCATAACACCAATGCACAATATATCCTTGACATAAGAGCTCACTTGGTTTTATAACAGAATTTAAAGGACAAGGTTTTCCTCTCTTTGACCATAAAACATATTTCTCTCCCTTGCTTATCTCTTGAAATAACCTTAGGGTCATCATAACCTATCTTGACCCCATAAATACACAACCAGATCATTTCCAAAATGATATCAAAGTCTAACGAGCCAAATTGAATCAGAACTTCAGGGGAAACTATCCCACCAATAATTGAAATAAATTATGAGAGATAGAATACTCAACTCTAGAGTCATTGGATAACTTAAGTCCATAATTGATTTCTGCCTTCTTATTCTCAAGGTTCACTTGCATGTCAGATCATGTGAATATAAATGAACGAGTGGCAACTGAATCAATCAATATACAAAATGGCTTCAAAATTAAAAGAAAGCTTCACTAACTACTGCACCAGAGGTGACAGCTTCCTTCTTGCTCAACACATAAGCCTTTGCTACAGCTGTGGGTGTTGAAAGTAAGAGCCCTTATCTGTAGCCTTCAGTTTTTAAGAACAGGCAGCGATGAGGTGCTCTGGGCTACCACACCATGTGCATTTGTCAATTCCCACTTAGCAATCTGGAGTGTTGTGGTTAGTTCTTTTAGAAATCGACTCGAAGTGAAGTCAGGCCCTAAGAGCCTATTCTTAACAATGCTCCACTAAATATCGGTTTCATCAGTTAGATAAAAATGTTGCGATGTTCACCTTTTTATCCCCTGGAATCTCTATTACAGTGATAACTTTCTCCATTCCTCGAATCTATTTTTCAGGGTCCATTGGGTCATACTTTGCACTCTAGAGTTCTTTAGTCTGAATCAGCTAAAGGCATTTTTCTAAGAGGCAGTAACCCATTAAAATTTCTCACTGATGCAGTCCAAATACATGACAAAGATTTTGATTGTCCAACTTAAGCTTTATGCAAGTGATCTTCAATAGGAAACTGAGGTTGAATCAACTAAAAAGGGTAGAGACATTGCGTTTCCCCTTAGTAATAGATTCCATAAGTTTGATAATAACCAACCTTTATACAAAGTGTAGTTAAGATCCACCTTCTATTCAGGCGTGCTACAAAATTATCATCTATTGACATGGGGTGCAACCCAATCATAAACCAGCTACTAGCAGTGATTGGGCTTGAAAAAGGTGACCAGAACTGATGAAGATGTAACATGAGAGTGAATGATGATGTAACTGGATGGGGAGATTCCATAAGGACAAAAAGATGAAGCCCTTGGTCAAAGTAAGTAGTATCCAACAGTTAATAATCTAACAAGGACAATGGTAGTGGGTATGTTACCAGAAGGCACAGTAAAATATTGTCAAGAGTAATGTCTGCTTCACAAATGGAGGTGGAATCAATGGACTGCTTGCAACAATTTGGGCAATTTAAGCAAGTCTTGAATTGCAATGGATTGAAGCAAAAATGCCTCTCTAAAATCCGACAATTCAGGGGATACTATATCAAGAACCCCCATATAGTTCACTTAGATGAAATTCTTGAGTTACAGAAGCAAACATCTGCAATCAATGAAGCATATTGAAGTAATCGCCACTTGGATCCAAGAAACACATAAAATGACACCCATATGATGAGGAAGCATAAGCTCAAAGTTGTAGGTATCCACTGACTTGAACAGTCTGTACCATCAGACTCTAGGCCGAATTTCCTTGACCACTGGTCTCCAAATGTGCTACAACATGGGTCATTGGAAAGCTTACTTTCTGAACTTTGATATAGAACAACTAAAACATCTCTATTTTATGGAATGTATAGGCTGCAAGTGGACTAAACTCAGACCTTGTGCATTAGGATTCTGTTAACTTTGTAGACTTTGACTTGTCTGATAGTTTTGAATGACCAAATGACCTCTAATCCACTTGAAACATGTTTCACATGAAAGATATCTCCTTAAACTTAAAGTCAAGATGGAAAATCCTTGCGTAAATCATGGTGATCATGGACAAAAGTTACTTCAAGATTAGTCCTTGTGCACTGATCAAAACTGCCAAGTTGATTGAACTTATGTAATCTGCCCATACTTGATTTTTCCTATGCGTTTAACCTCAAAATGATTCAAGGGCCTTTCATAGGATACATCTGTAACAACCTCCAACCCTAGGGCTACGAGTGTTAGTGATTCTTAAATTTCTGAGGCAAAATGGATAGAGTTTCGCCTGCAAACTGGTCATTTTTCAGGCTTAAAGCTTTACATCACATCCCCTGCATTGAATAGAAGTATAAAAGGATATCAAATCAAGCTTAACGGCTACACACCGGAGATCAAAACTCTACGGGCCACACGCCCGGAGTATAAGAGTTTACATCCCAAAAATAAATAATTCCAGCTAAAAGGATGTCATACCATTCAGCTGGGTGGCTCATATGACCATACTTACTTAAATGCATTAGAGCACCTTCAGCTTGTTATTCAAAATCTCCGTCAAATCTGCTGCTTGAGATCAAACTATATATACTTTATATGAATCCATCTGACAAAGAAGAATATACGAGTAGAATATGTGTGAGATAAGCAGACATTACCAGTGTCACAAATCTCCAATGATATCATAATAATCTTCATTCCTCACTAACCAATTTCTTAATATCTTAACTCCATACTCTATATCCCATAAAGAAAATCTCAACCTAGCACTGATACCAAATCTGTAACGCCCCAAATTAAACATGTTTCACTGTTTATATTCTTCTTAATTAAAATCTAGACAACCCAATGATAGGGGCATTACCGCCGTCCAAAAGGACAAGGCTTGAAACATGAGTGCTATGAATAACATGGCTAAGCATAACCTCAAACATATACACTCACATCAAGTGTTAACAAATGAACGGTTTATAAACCATAGTAAGATAATTCACCATGTAATCTACATCTTCATCCATAGAAGAATTCAAAATACAACTTTAAGGTATGCATATGCGGTATTACTTCTGATCCATCCGGATTTTCCTTCTTCACTTATTCTCTTCAGTTGATTCGCTGGCATGAGGGTAATACTCTGAGCATTTGCCTAAAACAAAACATGAAAAGCATTCCGAACTGTGAGCCGAAACTCAATACATGCATTCCGGAATTGTTAAATGATCATTGAACACTGGTTGGGCCTACTTTGCAATTCATTTTAAGTTAAAAACAGTGAATGAGATAAATGTAAAACTGCATTGCTAATTATTATCTGATAGTGAACCCCTTGATACTGTTACGATCTATGAATAGGTGTACCCCTGCCAAGCCGATCGGAGAACCTGGCCTGAAGCCGCACGGGTAACTGAAGGGCAATGCCCTGTAACTGATAACTTACGGGGTCACTAATTAACTGATAAATCACTATGTAAACTGATTCATTGATGTACTTACCAAAACATAATAACGTTGATAAATACACTTTGATTTCTAAAGATACAGGCAATGCACATACCTTGAGTCTTTAAAAATGTCATCTGACTTGGTATAAGTTAGCTGTTTCGTAATTGTCATCTGACTTGATAAATGTATTTTGACTTGATGACACTTGTGCAAAATGGGGAACAATAACTAGGCCTCGACTCTGTTTCATAAATATCATTGTAAGTATGTGTAGTCAGTAAATGATCCTTAATCGCATAATTGAGTAAGTAAAAGTATGTGTAACAGAAATTGAGTAATGAAAGGGGATATATAACTTGTGCATTTCAATATAATAAACTGATTTTAATTCAATATAAGACAAGTTAAACCAAAATGAACCGATTTAAATCAGTTAAGGTTATTGAACTTAAAATACAATAAATTGTAGCAAAGTAGGCCAAACAGAAATAATTGAGGTGATAACGAAAAGATTTTAATTGATATAAATGAAATATGGGTTTCTGATATTTCTGAAATGGATAATAGAATGGTTAATACTTCTGAAATGGATAATAGAAGGTTCCATGCCATGAGGGGTGTTGTGAGGTTCACAAAAGCTTATATAACAGCCTAGCTTGGTCCAAAGGACACTGATTTTGAGTTATTACTCTGCTCACTTCCCAAATTTCAATTTCATACTCACTTAACTCAGTTTTCAAACCCAAGTAAGTTTCTGTATATAATCAAACTTGTTAAACTCACTACACTTTGTAATTCCCTTACAATACCCATAATTATACAGAAACTTCTGAAAATGTTTCCAAATGTCACAAAGTTCTATATTCACTCATGTTACCGTTTGATGGTCTGCATTGAAAAATCCATATCTTTCACTCCTGACCTCCAAATAAGATGAAAAACTCTAATATGAAAAGCTCATAATGTCCACTAAAACTTTCATTCAGGGCACAAAGCATGATTCACATAGTAAGGTCCCTAAAATTAGGGTAGAATATAGACGTGTACAGTTTCAGTTCAATCTGCGCAGTCGTAGCAAAATGCCTATAACTTTTTCCACTGAACTCGGATTAAGGTGATTCAAAAGGCATTTGAAAGACAACTCATCGATCTATCCACACACCAAAAATCACAATTTTTTAGTGACCCAATCAATACCAGTTTTCCCGTAAAGTTACTATTCCAGTTCAGTTTTCAGCTTCAATGTATTCTGCATAGTCTTGACTAAATTGATCATAACTTTGTCCACACAACTTAAAATTGAGTAATTCCAAAGTTTATTGAAATCTAACTCATTAAAGTATCATCACACCAAAAATCATGAATTTTGGATGCGCCAAACAGTACCACTTTAATCCTGAACTCACCCCTATTTTGGGTCTGTTTGTTGCATAACAGCACTTACTTGTAAGCTTTTCTTGACATAACCACCCATTAAAACCGCTCTTTAACTTATATAAATCAGCATAAACATTTTGATATTCATTACCAATGCCAAAGATCATAAAATCTCATTTAAAACAATCAAAAACCAACACTTAAACATGAAGCTTGCATGATTAAGAGAAAACCCTAACCCTAGCATCATCCAACTTCAACTCCACCATGATCCATCACCAAGATGATTCTTAATTCAATAAAAACAACATGATCCATCATCAAAATAACCAAAACAAGAAGCAAAAACCAAAAATTCAAAGAATAAGATTGAAGTCACTTACTTTGAGCTTGAAATAAGTGGAGATGGAGATGATATTTGGTGGTTTTGAGAATGGAAAATGGTAGCCAATGGAGCGAGGTTGTTTGTGGATTGAAATCCTTGCCGGAGAGTGGCCGAAAAGTGGCCGGAAAACACCCAAAAGAGGGCTGGTGGTGGCTGCCATGGAGGTTGAGAGGAAGAGAGAGAAAGGAGAGCTTTGATGTTTTGCCACTTGATGTAAATACTTGGTGTAAAATGACCTTAAATGCTTGGCTAAAAATTGCCCTCCCAAAAAAATATCTTTGCTCATTATCATTAGGAGTTAATCATGGTAATTAGCTAAACAAATGAATTAGAAACTTGTTGGGCCGGAATTGGGCCTAAATGAGCTCGGGTTTGGAAAAGAACTGAAACTGAGCGCGTTGGAAATTTTTTTTAATTTATTTTTTTTTTGGGAAGCTCGGGATTAAAATGTAATATCATGAAAAATAATTTAATCTTTTAAATCATAAATATTGAGGCCTACTATCAATTTTTCCCGAAATTGTCAGGTAGGAGCCCGAAATGAATTTTTCCCAACTGGGATGATTCAATGAGATAAATAAATGTGAAAAATAAATAACATAGCTTAATTAAATAAGTAAATATGAGTTAAGGTCGGGCTATTACAATGATTCATTAAATGAAGATGGTAAAAATATATTAAGAATGATGGAAATCCAATCTGCTATGTTCAAAAATCTATGTAAGGAAATTGAATCTGAGTTTGTCGGCGCCAAACTCGATTCTGAAGAAAAGGCAAGAGAATGGCAAAGAAAAAATAATAATAGAAAGGCATGGGATATGAGATACCTGAATAATTATATTTATGAATCTAGTCAATATTACTACAAAATTGGGCATAACGAAACTAATCTTGGTATGTTTTATGAAAATGGCCATATTCGATAAATTCCATAATTAATAAAAAATACATTGTATGGCTTGAGTATGCTGATGTCATTGATACCCTTGGGTCGACAATCTCTTATTTAAGAAAATGGGTCAATGACCAATGTCTTGATCTCCAAAAGCAAAAGAAAATTAAGAAACAATTCCTAACTTGTTGGGATTCTCCTCACTAATGGGGAAAAGAATAGGAATGTGCAAAACCGATTAACCGGAGTTTCGGTTAACCGAAAATCAATTAACCGGTTTTTCGATTCAAAAAATCCCGAACCATGACCGAATCAAAAATTTCAGTTAATCGTTTGTTTAGTTAACCGAATATTGCGGTTCGTTCAAAACTCAAACCATAACCGGATCGAAAAAGTTGGTTAATCGATTTTCGGTTCAGTTACCAGTTAATTGTTCGCAAATAATTAAAAACGTATACTTTCTTACCTAATTTTTTTATTTTTATGTTTAAATTCATTTTATAAAAATTAAACTTTGGTTACCATTTATAAATGATAAAAAAAGTGCACTTTCTTACCTAAATTTTCTATTTTTTGTATATAATTTTTTAAAAAAACATAATTATTTTCGGTTTGGTTAACTGGTGGTTAACCGAATTTTCAAATTATCCGAACCATAACCGAACCGTAAACCGAAATTTTTTTCGGTTCGGTTAACTGGACCGATTTTTTCGAAAAATTTGTTTGGTTAACCGGTTTTTCAGCTCGATTTTTTCGCTTTTTTGGTTTGATTTTTGGCTTTGGATTTTTTTGCACACCACTAGAAAAGAATCCAAAAGGAGACGAAAAAGAAAATTTTATAAGGAAAAGAGCTTTAATAAGCAAAGGGGGCGAGAAGTATAAGAGAGAGTATTATAGCAAACCAAGTCCTAAAAAAGGAAGATTTTTTAGGAAAGCATCTTATTGTCATGCGGGAAAAATAGCTGCAAATGCTGTGCATGCAGAGAAGTAGGATATTATGCTAATGAATGTAAAAATAGAAAGAGTAACAAGTTTATTGAAACCTTGGGAAGTCTAGATTATGTTGAGCTTAGTGAAGACGAGACACTCGACCTAACCCTAAATAAAAACAAAGGGATTGTTGAAATTATCCTGGACAATGAATATAAAGAAAATGATTATGAAGAAACAAGTCATATGATGGAAAGTAGCTCGATTAGTCTTGATGATCTTCAAGGAGAAGAGTTTGTTGTAGATAATGATAACGAGAATGTAAAAGGAGATTGGGTCCTTCCCATAATCCAGAAGGACATGATCTATAAAAAGTCCATCTTTCAACTAAAAGCAAATACATATGTGAGATGGTGGAAGAAGATTTAGTGATAAAAGACTGTGAGTATAATGTAGGAGAAGTTAATCTCATTAATTGAGAAAACATCCTGAAGCATGACAGAGATAGAAAGTATAGGTATACCCATGTTGCAAGTGTCCAAGTTTAAATCACTCCATTACAATATCATGGGAAAGATATTGTTCTTTATGCTTTGCTTTGTGATATTAGGCATACCAAATTCAGTAATTAAATTGTCACAGGGATTAAGACTAATTTATGTAATGGATCGGTATGATTCAATTGTCGACCTGGATATTATATGAGCTTAAAAGACGTATTTACCAAAAACTTCTTATCTCTTAGAATAAAAATAGTTGGAATGGATATGAAAAGAGAGGATATCCATTAAGGATATTTTGAAAAATTATCTATAAATTGCACAATACTATAGACCGAAACACTAAGGTCACAATGATAGAGGTAGAAAATTTTGGAAGTCCTGCCCCTATGCAGAAAATTTAGAGGATTAAATCCAATCCACAGGAGATAAAGAATGATCGTTCAAGGATATCCACCTTTGCTAGCCCTACTAAAATCAACAAGAAAATGTGATAAAAATTGAAGAGAATGACAATATTATCATTAAACCTCAATTATTAAGAAGCATGAGTACAAGATCAGAATGGAGAGAAGGATCTTCATCAACTAAAGACGAGCTTAAAGAAGATGATACAATTAGTATGACCAGTGAAATGAGTAGAATGAGTTTCGAAGCAGCAACACCCAGCGTAGACCGAAGTGTAAGTTTAGATAGAAAGGTCATTGGGTCGAATACAAGAACTTTTAGAGAACCAATCTATGAAGATGATTAGTCAAAAACATGATCATAGAGATTTGTTATGAGGCTACCAATACAAATCCTAATAGCATTTATACCTCGATGAAGGTTTATTCAGGAGGATATAATAAATATAAATTATGTGCTTACATGGATGGTGATTGTTCAGTATGCTTTGAAAAAGATCTTTATTTCCAGAATTTATGTATAAAAGAGCCAAAAATCATTTATAAGTAACAATAGCTGATAATAGGTAAAAAATTACCTTTTGAACCATCAAGGTTACGGCAAATAATTTTCTAGACCTATATTTTCTGATAAATATTTATTAGTCCAGCCAACTTTGGGTAAACATCTTTTGGGACGAAAGTTGACCAAACTTAAGTTTCTTATATTTATACATCTGGCGCAAATCCTTAAAAACTTACTTTTAAAAAATAAAAATTTGTGCAAGTGGTTTTTTGCTCATAAGTACTACTCGTCATCCTCTTTTAATTGGTATCAGAGCCATGTGATCAAAAATAATTAAGATAATTAAGCTAATTAGTGATAAATTAAGCTAATTAACTGTGATTAATTGGGATTAATGCTAGAATCATCACCTGCTTGCCCTGAACCAAATTATTCACATATTGTTCACTCACTGGAAGACATTTCTCCAATAGCACCACAATTAAACCATATCACTGATATAGTTTTAGAATTAAAAGTATAATTAGCTAAAATTAAGGCTGAAGTTAAGAGCTTAGGAAGCAAATATCGGTAATTCACCTTTCTCTTGTTAATGAAGTAAGGCATAGTGAAAAATCCACCTCTAGTATTAGTACTCCATTTCAGCATAAATATCCTTTCCAAAATCCAAAAAACAAGAATCTATTATGTTTGCATGATATAAAAATCTGAAAAGAAGTGAGAGAAAAATCATGTGAAAAATCAACTGAAAAAGCGAAAAGGGAAGAAGATGCTGGAGTTCGAGCAACGTACTCTTGAGGAGCTACAAAATATGTTTGAAAAAGAACTAAATCTGGAAGAATTAAACAAAGTTGTGGGCGTAATTAGTGATAAACATGACATGTTGTTTGACGATAATCAAGGGAATGATGATGTCCAAACTAGAAGGAGAAATATATCAGCAGATAAATCTGATTAAATTAGAGGATTTTAATGTGTTACAATTAGAAGAAGTCAGAAGAAAACTTGACAAAAAATATGGTAAAATGGCAGTTGAAGATGAGATTAATGAAATTAGAGAAGAACTCGACTTAGAGATAGAGACCAATCTGGTTAATAATGCTGTTCCCAAGCCGAAAGAATTCGGTGAACCTTCAACAAGAAATACTCATTTTGTAAGACATAGGTACGTTCCATAAGGGCGTACAACCAATTGTCCTATCGGGTTCATCCCAATGAAAGCTACAACCTTTGAAGAAATTGGTCTTGCTTCAATTAGCCAAACCGGATGTATCTTAAACATAGATAGAGCTCGTAATAAAGAAAAAATATTTGAACATTGGAAAAGACGCATGAATAGTGTCTTAAACTTAAACACTACATGGACCACTACAAATTTTCTTAATTACATTGAACATAGTTTTTCTGATACTGTAACTAACTGGTATAATTCATTAAATGAAGATGGTAAAAATAAATTAACAGTGGTGGAAACTCAATCTGCTATGTTCAAAAATCTATGTAAGGAAATCAAACCTTTGTTTGTCAGCGCCAAACTCGACTCTGAAGAAAAGGCAAGAGAATGGTAAAGAAATTTTCATAATATAGAATTATGGGATATGAAATATCTAAAAAAATTATATTGCTGAATTTAGCCAATATTACTATAAAATTGGCAATAATGAAACTAATCTTGGTATGTTCTATGACAAATTGTCATATCCAATAAATTCCATAATTAATGAAAAATACATTACATGGCTTGAACATGCTGATGTCATTAATACCCTTGGGTTAAGAATCTCTTATTTAGAAAAATGAGTCAATGACTAATGTCTTGATCTCCAAAAGCCAAGGAAAATTTAGAAACAATTCCTAACGTGTTGGGATTCTCCCCACCAATGGGGAAAAGAGCCTGAAATAGACGAAAAGGAAAATTTGATAAGAAAAAGAACTTTAATAAGCAAAGGGGCGAGAAATATAAGAGAAAGTGTTAGGTAATAATTTGTCCTATTTTTCGTGCCCCTTTTACGTAATTTTAGCTTATATAATAATATAATTTTTAGAGTTTTTACTTATTTTATTTGCTTTTGTAGGTAATAAACTTCAAATCGAGCAAACATCGCGAAAAGGAGCGAAGACGGGCAAAAAGAGCAAAAGCTGGCAAGAAGGGATGACAGGAGGACCAAGCCACTGTGCCAGAAAAGTGGCACGGTAAGGTCGTGCCACGTGGCACGGTCATGCCTCCCCCTGTTCGCCCATTCGCTCGATTTTTCTATTTAACCCTCCTTCAGCGTTTTTGTTCGGTGGTCGCTCGGGGTCGCTCGAGCTTCTCTCTAGCGATTTTTAGGCTAGGTTTTAGGTTCGATTATCAAATAAAACCTCAATAGGAGGATTAGATTAGGATTGAAGATTGTAGTCTTGGATTCAAGCTTTGGATTTCAAGCTCCTTCTATCAATCAAGTCTAAGTTTTCTTCCCTTTTCTCGCTTTAGTTCATATGTTGTTCTTGTTTATATTTTGCTAGTTTAATTCTTGTATTTATTTTGTTTAGTTTAAATGTTTAGTTTTCATTTTTAATTCATGTTTATTTAGTTGTTTGGATTTGATTTGTTTCATTCTCTTTCTTCTCTTGTTCAAGTTCATGTTCTTGTTTGCTAATTTAGGTTTTCATGTGTTTGTGATGTTTAGTTGTTAGGTTGTGTTGGATTGGATCATTGCTAGCCCTTGATGGCTAATTAATCTTGTTTATGCCCCAACCCTACCTCGTTTATGCCTAGAATTTAGAGTTTTCTTTCACGCCCGCCAAGTGTTCGATGAAATGCTTGAAAGAGCTTCCATCCGTGTTTTGCGGCAATTGACTTATGCTGAGAGGTGAGGTCGATTGTCTAGTGTGGGTAGAGAGAATAGTTGGGATTGGGACATGAAAATAGTCTCATCGCTGGCTAGGTCAAGGGTTGTCAACCTAGTAGCTTAGTTGAACTAATCTCATGAAAATAGGTGGTTAAAGCAACTAGATTAGCCTATTGACCCTTGAGAGAGGGCTTAGGTGGCCTCAATGATGCAGCCGATCAACTCGCAATGCTACTATAGCTAGGGAGGGTTTGGGCTTGACTTGATTACTTGGTTTATCTTAGGTCTAATCATAGTCCTTTTGTTTTCGCTTTAGTAGTTTAAATCTATTTTCTATCCCTTCGATTTTGCCTAGTTTGAGACGCTTTAGTTAGTTCTGGTAGTTGGAAACACAACTCCCTGTGGACGAAACTCTAAGTACTCATGATACACCTTGCACTTGGAGTTTATAAATATTAAAACTCTATTTTTTTCCTTAAAAAGTTTTTGGCACCATTGCCGGGGAGTTGGCGTCTTTCAATATTGGGGTTTACTCGAGCATTCGAGACTAGGCCTTTTAGAAAATCTCAAGAAAAAAGAAAAAATTATAAAAAAAAAAATTCAAAAAATTCAAGATGGCCATTTTCCATTTACCTCAGTTTGAGTATAAACCTTTTTGGCACTACTTGTCTAGATTGAATGATTATCGTGCTCAATATGTGCTTTTTGAGTATGAAAAATGGAAAATATACGATGCTGTGTTTGAGGGGATAACACCTGAGACTCGAGCCATCATTGAGTCCATGTGTTATGGTGGTTTGCATTCTTTAGCTGTTAACGACATGTGGGATTTGTTTGAGTCTCTAGCTTGGCATCAATGGCAATCTGATGATCCTAGGGACCCATATGATCACTACTCTTCTTACGCTCATGTGTTGTGCTCTTTTTGCCAATCTTTTGATTATGATGTATATTCATGTCCCTATTATGATATCTCTAATGAGTGTCATGCTAGACTTAGTTCCATGATAGGGAAAATGCATAAGCAACATATGCGCTTTGTTAGTGAGATGAGGGAGTGCGACCCATTGCATAAGGCCGACCCTAATCTAGCCTCCCCTAGATAAAAGGTTAGTCTTTATGAGGATTATGGGTCTTTCCTTCCCCTAGAGTCGAGTTTTGTTGATGATATACCTTACACTGACCTAGAGGAAGTGCCCGACCCTCCCTTGACCTCTTCATCACTTGTTGCTCCATCCTCTACTAGCACACCCATAGGCACTACTGTCAGTGCTTTGACCTTACATGATTCTCCCCTCCCTTTAGCTCAGTGCATGGGGTTAAAGATGAGTGAGCCGTATAGGGTTGATGTTACTATTTTGGAGGATGATTTTCCTACTTCGTCAAAAGAACCTATCTTGGTTGAGTCACATCTTGAGGAGGCTCCTTTCGAGGAATTGTGTGATGATAGTTTGGTGGTTGGTGCCGCACCTAGTGTTGATCATATCGACCCAATTTGCACCGAACCACTGGACTTGACCCCCATTTCATCCCCCTTACTTCCCACCATGCCCTCTCACTTGCATGCATTCTATGAGTCCCAAGGTGACATTCGAGGGTATAATCCCTCCTTGGACCCTTATTGTGCATACCTAGAGGATATGCCTAGGAAAATTGAGTGGACTACTTTCTTTGATTATTATTTCGATTTTTCTATGGCATTTGATAAGTTTAAGAGGGCACTAACTCCATTTGCTATATCTTTATTAGTGTTCTCTTACTTACATCACTTTGAGATGTATGCAAAGGCACATGATAAGCTCTTAAGAGCTCTGACAGCATCCGAGTTGGAGAGGCAAGTCTTGAGAGATAAGGAGGAGTGGCTGATGCTCCTCAAGCCTCCACAGCACTATCTTAGAGGGGCATAGCTAGTTTGGGTACACTCAGTCCCTGAGCTGGTATAATCATTCTAACTCTTCTCCTTTCTTTTTATTTTCTTTCTTTCCTTTTGTTTAGTTGTGGATATTAGGTTTTTTAGTTGTGGATATCAAGTTGTACTTTTGTGGTGATCATTTTAAGATGATACTTGGGAATCTGTTGAGCCAGTTGATGGCTATGACTACTTTTGTGTGTTTTTGTGTTTTGGTTAAGTGAGTTAGCTTGTGTATATGTGTGTTTCGTTTGATTTTGATTTTTGTGTGTTTTGTAGTTGGGGATGACTCTCAGCTCTCAATGAGGACATTGTGAGATTTAGGTGTGGGGGTTGAGTCATTTACCCCTTTTATTTTTACTTTTGCCAAAATTTTTCATTTCTGTGCAAATTTTTTCAATTTTTCTCTTTTTTTCGTATAGTTTTTCTTTTTGTTGGCTTTAGGGGAGTTTTGAACTATTTGATTAGCCTTGATTTCTGGTACCTTGGCTGCTAGTTTGTATATAAGTATGTTGTGCATGATAGATTTTTATCCTAAGCTTGTCATTCTAGGCCTCGGTTCTAACCCTAATAGTCCATTGTAATTTTGCAATCCAATCCTGATTTATATATCATCATTATCTTAGGATCTTAATCTTCCATTGTTTGACTCTCCCACTTGAGTCTGTGCATCACAACTTTTGTCTTCACTTCAAAATTATAATGGTGAAGAATTTCAAAAAAAAAAAAAAGAAGAAAATCTGAAAATATCCCTTTGAGGCATGTGCTTCTGGGAATGGAAAAAAAAAAAGAGTTTGAGAGTCGGGAATGAAAAGTATCCCGTTGAGGCATGCGCTACTGGGTGCTATCCTTTGAGACAATACCTGCTACTGGGAATGCTTACTTCCCATGTCAATAAGTTAATAATGTAGTTGATGCCAATCAAGTGGATTGAGTCGATTCTAGTAAGCCACAGTTCTAGGATGATGATACACTTGCACACCAGGCACTAGAATGGATTCAATGTTCTCATGCATCATGGAGTGAAAAGCTGATGTCTGGATACTATTCTTTGGGATGAAGAGTCCTAAAATGCATACGATGCGTGTACAGACTGATACTTGAGTTACTAAGGGGTTTTGGTTTATCTGATTGTGTACAGTTTACCCCCATGTATATTTTGTATTTTGTCATTTTTATTTTTTATTTTTTAATTTTTTAATTTTTGTTTCTCCTTTCTTTGCTTTCCTTTTTGAGATTTTGTGGGCATATCTTCTGCAAACCCTCATGAGACCTCACTTGTCCACTTGGGGGAACCAAGGGGTTTAAAGGGCTTATTATATATGCTAAATGTAACCGTGATTCCTACGACAGTGAGTTAGATTCTTAGGTTAGTTTTTATTTTGTTTTGCTCGAGGATAAGCAAAAAACAGGTGTGGGGGTATTTGTTAGGTAATAATTTATCCTATTTTTCATGTCCCTTTTACGTAATTTTAACTCGTATAATAATATAATTTTTAGAGTTTTTACTTATTTTATTTGCTGTGGTAGGTAATAAACTTCAAATCGAGCAAACGTCGTGAAAAGGAGCGAAGACGGGCAAAAAGAGCAAAAATCGGCAAGAAGGGATGACAAGGGGGCCAAGCCACCGTGCTAGAAAAGTGGCATGGTGGGGCCGTGCCACATGGCATGGTCGTGCCTTCCCCTTGTTCGCCTGTTTGCTCGATTTTTCTATTTAACTCTCATTCGACGTTTTTGTTCGGGGGTCGCTCGGCGTAGCTTAAGCTTTTCTCTGGCGATTTTTAGGCTAGGTTTTAGATTTGTTTATCAAATAAAACCTCAATAGGAGGATTGGATTAGATTAGGATTGAAGATTGTAGCCTTGGATTCAAGCTTTGGATTTCAAGTTTCTTCTATCAATCCAGTCTAACTTTCTTCTCGTTTCTCTCTTTAGTTCAGATATTGTTCTTGTTTATGTTTTGCTAGTTTAATTCTTGTATTTGTTTTGTTTAGTTTAAATGTTTAGTTTTCATTGTCAATTCATGTTTATTCAGTTATTTAGATTTGATTTATTTCATTCTCTTTCTTCTCTTGTTCAAGTTCATGTTCTTGTTTGCTAGTTTAGATTTTCATGTGTTTGTGATGTTTAGTTGTTAGTTTGTGTTGGATTGGATTGTGGCCAGCCCTTGATGGCTAATTAATCTTGTTTATGCCCTAACCCTACCTTGTTTATGCCTAGAATTTAGAGTTTTCTATCACGTCTGCCAAGTGTTCGATGAAATGCTTGAAAAAGCATTCATCCCTATTTTGAGGCAATTAACTTATGCTAAGAGGTGAGGTCGATTTTCTAGTGTAGATAGAGAGAATAGTTAAAATTGGGACATGCAAATAGTCTCACCGCTAGCTAGGTCAAGGGCTGTCAATCTAGTAGTTTAGTTGAACTAATCTCATGAAAACAAGTTGTTAGAGAAACTAGATTAGCCTATTGACCCTTGAGAGAGGGCTTAGGTGCCCTCAACGATGCAATCAATCAACTCTGAATGTTAGCACAGCTAGGAAAGGTTTGGGCTTGACTTGATTACTTGGTTTATCTTAGGTCTAACCATAGTCCTTTTGTTTTCGCTTTAGTAATTTAGTTCTATTTTCTACTCCCTTCGATTTTGCCAAGCTCGAGATGCTTTAGTTAGTTCTGATAGTTAAACACAACTTTTTGCAGATGACATCCCAAGTACTTAACGGTACACCTTGCACTTGGGGTTTATAAATATTAAAACTCTGTTTTTTTCCCTTAATAGAAACTATTATAGCTAATCAAGTCCTAAAAAACAAAGATTTTTTATCAAAGCAGCTTATTGTCCTACGAAAAAATACAACTGCAAATGATGGGCATGCGGAGAAGTGGGGCATTATGCTAATGAATGTAAAAATAGAAAGAATAACAAGCTTATTGAAACCTTGGGAAGCCTAGAATATGTTGAACTTAATGAAGATAAGGCACTAGACCTAACCCTAAATGGTAACAAACGGATTGTTGAATTATCCTGGACAACTAATATGAAGAAAGTGATTATGAAGAAACAAGTCATATGATGGAAAGTAGCTCTATTAGTCTTCGTGATCTTCAAAGAGAAGAGTTTGTTGTAGATAACGATAATGAGGATGTCAAAGGAGATTGAGTCCTTCCCATAATCAAGAAGGACATGATCTACAAAAAGCCCATCTTTCAACTAAAAAGCAAATGCAAATATGAGATGGTGGAAGGAGATTTAGAGATAAAGATTGTGAGTATGATGTGGGAGAAGTTAATCTCATTACTTGGAAAAACATCCTGAAGCATAACAAAGACAAGAAGTGTATGTATGTCCATGTTAGAAGTGTCCAAGTCCAAATCACTCAATTACAATATTAGGGCAAAGAATGCTTTGCTCTATGATATTAGGAATACCAAATTCAATAATCAAATTATCACAGGCATTAAGACTAATTTATGCAATGGATCGATAGGATTCAATTTTCGACCTGGATATTATGTGAGCTTAAAAGATGTATTCGCCAAAAACTTCTTATCTCTTAAGATAAAAACAGTTGGGATGGATATAAAAAGAGGACGACATCCATTAAGGATATTTTTGAAAATTATCTGACAATTAGATAATACTGTAGACCCAAAAACTAAGGTCACAAAGATAGAGGCAGAAAAATTTGAAACTCTTACCCCTATGTAGAAAATCCAGAGGATTAAATCTAATCCACAAGAGATAAAGAATGATCGCTTATGGATATCTAGCTTTGCCAGCCCAACTAAAATCAACAAGAAAAATGTGATAAAAATTGATGAGAATGGCAATATTACCATTAAACCCAAATTATTAAGAAGTATGAGTACAATATCAGAATGGGGAGAAGGATCTTCATCAACTAAAGCTTAAAGAAGATGATAGTATGATCAGTGAAACGAGTAGAATGAGTTTCGAAGCAGCAAGACCCAGTGTAGACCAAAGTGTAAGTCTAGATAGAAAGGTCGTTGGGTACAAAGCGAGAACTGTTAGTGAACCAATCTATGAAGATGAATTAGACAAAAACATGATTATGGAGATTTGTTGTGAGGCTACAATACAAATCCTAATAGCATCTATATCTCGATAACGGCTTGTTTAGAATGATATAATGAATATGAATTATGTGCTTACATGGATAGTGGTTGTTCTGTATGCTTTGGAACTAGATCTTTATTTCCAAAATTTATATATAAAAGAGCTAAAAATCATTTACAAGTAAGAATAGCTAATAATAAGTAAAAACTACTTTTTGGACTGTCGAGGTTAGGGCAAATAATTTCCCACCCCTACATTTTCTGATAAATATTTATCAGTCCAGCCAATTTTGGGTAAACATCTTTTGGGACCAACGTAACACCCCACCCGAAAGAGAGCAGGCGCGTCACCGTTATGGATCTCCCACTAGAAACATCCACAAGGCTGCCCAAACTTATTGACCTTAATTAACCTGTTAATAAGCGGATGCAATGGAAGCTTATAACAAAACATATATAAGGTTTGGGAGGGTAATTCTAAAACATGCATTACATACATACTGAAAACATATTCCTAATAGTCTTTCAAATGTCCGAACTAAAAATACATTTAGAATTGTATTTACTAGACATAATCCATAACATAAACATACAACAAGGCTTGTAGTTCCAACTACATTCTTTAAAAGTGTTTCATAACTAGCTAGTTCTCTTAATGCTCATGTGGTCCCTTTTCGCTTCCAAAACCTGAAAAATGTGAGGTCATGAGCTCCCCGAGCCCAATGAATAACCCTTATCTTCTCCGCTGTTATACTTTGCACATTAACTGGTTAACATGCAATCACACAGTACACGTATCTTATGACATATAGACAGAACATATCATATGGCATATAGAAGGTGACATAAAAACATGCTCATACTTCATAAATCAAATAAACTCATATCTTTCATATTTAATATGTTCCCAAACTTCACAAGCACACACACATATTTGTTATGAGGTAGGCAACAAGACTAACTTAGTCGTACCTGTCTCATACCAGGTACGTTTTAAGGACTCTCGTTTTCACTTAAATCTTTAAACAAACTCTGCTGTTAATCTATTCACTAAACTAACCATGGTTGTCCCATACCAACCATGTCCTTTGGGCTCCTAATCCTCACTAAAGTCCAAAAAAAAGCAAAGCTTGCTAAATCATGCTAATGGCCCACCCATAACCACACTTAACGCATACATAAAGCATATTGCATTCAAAAGTCCACATACAAGCTTTAAACACATAATATATTTCTTTAAACATATTCAAATCGATCACAATTTTATAAATATCCTGAATGATTCTTCAAATCCAAAACTAAGATTAAATCCAAACCAAAACCAATTTCATATCATTTCTAAAGTTCAAATCCAAGCCAAAACCAATTTCATAACGTACCTAAAGTCTAAATCCAATGCCAAAACCAATTTTATAACATATCACATATTCTTGACTGAACACAAGCCTTTTTAGTTTAGGGAAAATCGACTCATGACTCATACAAAGAACCATCACAACACCGGGGTGACAAACACATCTAGATGGCTCAGCTATGGCTCATTCATATGGTACTAACCAAGGGTGGACCAGCCGCAACTTATTCATATGGTACCAACCAGGCACTCGACACTCTAAAGTACGTAGAAGTCCTCAAATCACAAACTGATGAGTCACATTCATATCCTGGAGTATCACGGACCCATATAGCTCCCACATAATACAAACTGAAGAGCCAATTGGCAAATTGTACAGTGCCCACTCAAGGTACCAACTAACGACTCACACAACTTCAAACACAAAGACAACTACTTCTATGGTCATAGCTCTAGAATGCTCTATAATCACCTCAGTCATGACATGAACCTTTTTCCCCAAAAATGTAACTTATTGAAATCATATAATCCATATAATCACACTTTTATTTTCAAAGAAGCTCAATTTCATAATATTAACAAAAATATAATCAAAATAAGGCTTAATTCCACCCAAAATAATTTTCACAAGTCTCCAACAATCCATAACAAACACCGTACTATTTTAATGTGGGAATCATCACAAACACGATAAAGATTTAATTTATGCATACGAATAATCCATAATTACATCAAAAATAACGTTTCACTCAAAAATTCGTAACTCAAAGGATACACATCCAACATGAACAAAAATTGGCAGACAATTACAAAATAATATCATGCATTCACTATAACATTTTCATAATTTTATGCTGAGCCAGTCCTCCATAATAATCGAAACAGTATCAAGAATTATGCTTTAAAACAGCACAATTTCAATCAAAAATCCACAACTCATGAAGTAAATCTCCAAAGTTCATAAAACTTTCCAGAAAATTTATAAACATCATAGAGAATCTATCTTATAATTGTCACAATTTTATGCCAAGGCAATAATTATCAGAAAATTCAGACAGCAACCGAACTTTGGGCACTAAAACAGGATAGCTCCATCAAAAATTCATAACTCACAAAGTACACACCAAAAACTTATGAAACTTCACGCGAAACTTCCAAATAACATGAATATTCAACATTAAAAATTTTATGGTTTTTCTCCAGCCCAATATCTCACAATAATCAAAACATTAACCGAATTTCAGCATGAATTTACAGGGCAGATTCAATCAAAAATTCGTAACTCATAAAATGAGCATCTAAAATTCATGAAAATTTATAAGATATTGCCCAACAACATAGGGAACCTACAGTAAAAATTTTAGAAGTTTTCAATGCTCCAATAATTTGTAGAAATATGCATAGTAGCATGGTTTCTGAAAAATCTGAAAATTCAACTTAATTTCTATCATCTTGTTCATCCAATACAAGCAATCAACCCAAAAATCTATATTCTAGCATTCAAATGAACAAATTAATGGCATCATCATCAACCCACAATATCCAATTCACCCAAAACTCACAACTAACCATGAGACTTTTAGGGGTAGATTTCTAAATAGTGAAATTAGTGCTATAAACTACTAAACCCTAAAATCAAATTCATAATTTCAATTCAAAATCAATTCCTCAAATTCGAACGTAGATTTTCAGAGAAATCTTTCTCTAATCAATTTTAAGTTGGGAAAAGTAAGAACCACTCACCTTAATTAAAAATCCAAAATCAAAAACCCAATTTCTTTTCCTCCTCCTCCTCCTCCTCCTCCTTCTTCTTCTTCTTCTTCTTCTTTTGCTTTTGTTTTTCTTCTTCTTTCTCTATGTGGGCATGAGTTGTGGATAAAGAACCAGTGAAACCCCACGCCCCCCTTTTTGTCTCACGTGATAAAAATCCCCTCTCCCCTTTTTAATTCTTTTTCTTTCCTTTTTTTTTGCAAATACTACTTAATAAGTAACATCTTCTAACCATTCCTAACAACATAATAACATCAATGTAAAATACACACATGTGCCTAAAATAAAATGCGTGCAATATACACATAATTTATGTATTGCATATAATTCAAAATAAGTAACAAAAATTTCGGGGTGTTACATCCTTCCCCCCTTAAAATGAGTTTCGTCCTCGAACTTATCATCACCAAGTTTCTAATCTCAAGTTCAATCCATGTCAAACAAAGTCATAATTCAAATCACATAAACTTGGCGTTCACGTAAAACACACGTAGCTCACATAATCACACATCATGAAATAAATACTCAATCACATGCACACACAAGCCCTACAGGTCAGAGGTCGCAGGATTATTGCTTTGATACCACTTCTGTAATGCCTCGTCCAAAAGAGGACAGGCGCGTCACCACCGTGGATGTCCCACTAGAAACACCTACAAGACTGCCCAAACTTATTGACCTTAATTAACCTGTTAATAGGCGGGTGCAGTGAAAGCTTATAACAAAACCTATATAAGGTTTGAGAGGGTAATTCTAAAACATGCATTACATTCATACTTAAACCATATTCCTAATAGTCTTTCACATGTCCGAACCAAAAATACATTTAGAACTGTATTTACTAAATATAATCTATAACATAAACATACAATGAGGCCTGCAATTCCAATTAAGTTCTTCAAAAGTGTTTCATAGTTAGCTAGTTCTCTTAATGCTCTTGTGGTCCCTTTTCACTTCCAAAACCTGAGAAGTGGTGAGGTCATGAGCTCCCCGAGCCCAATGAATAATCCTTACATTCCCCGTTGTTACATTTTACACATTAACCGATCAACACGTCTCACACAGTACACGTATCTTATGACATATAGACATAATATATCATATGGCATATAAAAGGTGACATAAGAACATGCTCACACTTCATAAATCAAATAAACTCATATCTTTCATATCTAACATGTTCTTAAACTTTACAAGTACATACACATATTTGTTATGAGGTAGGCAATTAGACTAACTTATTCGTACCTGTCCCATACCAGGTATGTTTCAAGGACTCGCATTTTCACTTAAATCCCTGAACAAATTTTACTGTTAGTCTATTTACTAAACTAACCATGGTTGTCCTCTTTAAACATATTCAAATCGATCATAATTTCATAAATATCCTGAATGATTCTTCAAATCCAAAACTAAGATTAAATCCAAACCAAAACCAATTTCATATCATTTCCAAAGTCCAAATCCAAGCCAAAACCAATTTCATAATGTGCCTGAAGTCTAAATCCAATGCCAAAACCAATTTTATAACATATCACATATTCTTGACTGAACACAAGCCTTTTTAGTTTAGGAAAAATCGACTCATGACTCATACAAAGAACCATCATAACACCGGGGCGACAAACACATCTGGATGGCTCAGCTATGGCTCATTCATATGGTACTAACCAAGGGTGGACCAGCCGCAACTTATTCATATGGTACCAACCAGGCACTCGACACTCTAAAGTACGTAGAAGTCCTCAAATCACAAACTGATGAGTCACATTCATATCCTGGAGTATCACGGACCCATATAGCTCCCACATAATACAAACTGAAGAGCCAATTGGCAAATTGTACAGTGCCCACTCAAGGTACCAACTAACGACTCACACAACTTCAAACACAAAGACAACTACTTCTATGGTCATAGCTCTAGAATGCTCTATAATCACCTCAGTCATGACATGAACCTTTTTCCCCAAAAATGTAACTTATTGAAATCATATAATCCATATAATCACACTTTTATTTTCAAAGAAGCTCAATTTCATAATATTAACAAAAACATAATCAAAATAAGGCTTAATTCCACCCCAAATAATTTTCACAAGTTTCCAACAACCCATAACAAACCCCATATGATTTTAATATGAGAATTATCACAAACATGATAAAGATTTAATTTATGCATACGAATAACCCATAATTACACCAAAAATAACATTTCATTCAAAAATTCGTAACTCAAAGGATACACATCCAACATGAACAAAAATTGGCAGACAATTAAAAAATAATATTATGCATTCACTATAACATTTTCATAATTTTATGCTGAGCCAGTCCTCCATAATAATCGAAACAGTACCAAGAATTATGCTTTAAAATAGCACAATTTCAATCAAAAATTCACAACTCATGAAGTACATCTCCAAAGTTCATAAAAACTTTCTTGAAAATTTACAAACATCATAGAGAACCTATGTTAAAATTTTCACAATTTTATGCCAAGCCAATAATTGCCAAAAAAATTCAGATAGCAACTAAACTTTGGGCACTAAAAACAGGGCAGTTTCATCAAAAATTCATAACTCAAAACGTACACACCCAAAATTTATGAAACCTCACAAAAAACTGCCAAATAACATGAATATTCTACAGTAAGAATTTTATGATTTTTCTCCAATCCAATATCTCACAATAATCAAAACATTAACTGAATTTCAGCACGAATTTACAAGGTAGATTCAATTAGAAATTTGTAACTCATAAAATAAGCATCTAAAATTCATGAAAATTCATAAGAAATTGTCCAACAACATGGGAAACCTACAGTAAAAATTTTAAAAGTTTGCAATGCTCTAATAATTCGCAGAAATTCGCACAGTAGCATGGTTTCTGAAAAATTCGAAAATTCAACTTAATTTCTATCATCTGCTCATCCAATACAAGCAATTAATCCAAAAATCCATATTCTAGCATATAAATGAACAAATTAACAGCATCATTATCAACTCGCAATATCCAATTCATCCAAAACTCACAACTATCCATGAAACTTTTAAGAGTGAGTTTCTAAATAGTGAAATTAGTGCTCTAAACTATTAAATCCTAAAATCAAATTCATAATTTCAATTCAAAATCAATTCCTCAAATTCAAACATAAATTTTCAAAGTAATCTTTCTCTAATCAATTTTAAATTGCGAAAAGCAAGAATTACTTACCTTAACTTGAAATCCAAAATCAAAAATCCAATTTCTTCTTCTCCTTCTTCTTCTTCTTCTTCTTCTTCTTCTTCTTCTTCTTCTTCTTCTCCTTTTGTTTTTCTTGTTCTTTCTCAGTGTGGGCGTGAGTTGTGGATAAAGAACCAGTGAAACCCCACCCCCCTATTTGTCTCACGTGATAAAAATTCCCTCTCCCCTTTTTAATTCTTTTTCCTTCCTTTTTGTTTGGCAAATACTACTAAATAAGTACCATCTTCTAACCATTCCCAACAACATAATAACAACAATGCAAAATACACACATGTGCCTAAAATAAAATGCATATAATATATACATAATTTACATATTGCACACAATTCAAAATAAATAACCAAAATTTCGGGGTGTTACAACCAAAGTCGGCCAAACTTATCCTATTAAAAATTGCACTAAGGACCCTAAGTTTCTTATGTTTGCACATCTGATCCAAATCCTTAAAAACTTACTTTCAAAAAATAAAAATTTGTGCAAGTGGTTTTTTGCCCAAGAGTACCACTCGTCGTCCTCTTTCAATTTGTATCAGACCATGTGACCAAAAATAATTAAGATTATTAAGCTAATTAGTGATAAATTAAGCTAATTAACTGTGACTGATGCTAGAATCATCACCTGCTTGCCCTGGACCAAATTATTCACATATTGTTCACTCATCGAAAGATATTTCTCCAATAGCACATCAAGTAAACTATATCACTGATATAGTTTTAGAACTAAAAGCAGAATTAGCTAAAATTAAGAGCGAAATCAAGGAACTTAAGAAGTAACTATCGGTAATTCATCTTTCTCTTGTTAACAAAGTAAGGCATAGTGGAAAATCCACCTCTAGTATTAGTACTCCATTTCAGCATAAATATCCTTTGCAAAACCCAAAAAACAAGAATCCATTATGTTTGCATAATATAAAAATCTGAAAAGAAGTGGGAGAAAAGTCATGTGAAAAATCAGCTGAAAAAACGGAAAAGGAAGAAGATGCTAGAGTACAAGCAATATATTCTTAAGGAGCTAAAAAATATGTTTGAAAAAGAACTAAATCCGGAAGAATTAAACAAAGTTATAGCACAATTAGTGATAAACATGACGTGCTATCTGACGATAATGAAGGAACAAATAATGTCCAATTAGAAGAAGAAATATATGAGCAAATGAACCTGATTCAAGTAGAAGATCTTGATGTGTCACCATTAGAAGTCAGAAGAAAACTTGACAAAAAATATGGTAAAATAGCTGTTGAAGATGAGATTAATGAAATCAGAGAAGAACTCAACGTAGGAGAGATAGAGACCAATCTAGTTAACAATATTGTTCCTACAGCAGAAGAATTCGGTGAACCTTCAAGAAGAAATACTCATTTTATAAGTCCTAGGTACGTTCCAGTAGGGCGTACAACCAATTTTTCTATTGGGTTCATCCCATGGAAAAGTACAACTTTGAAGAAATTGGCCTTACTCCAATTAGCCAAACCGGATATATCTTAAATATAGATGGACCTCGTAATAGAAAATAAATATTTGAACATTGAAAAAGAGACATGAATAGTATGTTAAACCTAAACACTACATGGACTGTTGCAAATTTTCTTAATTACATCGAACACAGTTTTTCTGATACTTTAGCTGACTGGCATGATTCATTAAATAAAGATGGTAAAAACACATTAAGAATGATGGAAACCAAATCTGTTGTGTTCAAATATCTATGTAAGGAAATTAAAACTGTGTTTATCGATGCCAAACTCGATTCTAAAGAAAAGACAAAAGAATGACAAAGAAAGATTAATAATATAGAATTATGGGACATGAGATATCTGAAAAATTATATTACTAAATTTAGTCAATATTACTACAAAATTGGGCATAATAAAACTAATCTTTGGTTTGTTCTACGACAATTTGTCATATCCGATAAATTTCATAATTAATGAAAAATACATTGCATTGCTTGAATGTACTGATGTCATTGATACCTTTGGGTTGAAAATCTCTTATTTAAGAAAATGGATCAATGACCAATGTCTTGATCTCCAAAAGCAAAAGAAAATTAAGAAACAATTCCTAATTTGTTGGGATTCCCCCCACCAATGGGGAAAAGAACCTGAAAGGAGACGAAAAAGAAAATTTTATAAGAAAAAGAGCTTTAATAAGCAATGGGGCAAGAAATATAGGAGAAAGTATTATAAAAAACCAAGTCCTAAAAAACGAAGATTTTCTAGGAAAGCAGCTTATTGTCCTACAGGAAAAAACAACTGGGAATGCTGGCAGAGAAATAGGACATTATGCTAATGAATGTAAAAATAAGAAGAATAACTAGCTTATCAAAACCTTGGAAAGCCTAGATTATGTTGAGCTCAGTGAAGATGAAGCACTAAACCCAACCCTAAATAACAACAAAGAGATTGTTGAAATTATTCTGGATAATGAATATGAAAAGAGTGATTATGAAGAAACAAGTCATATGCTGGAAAGTAGCTTGATTAGTCTTAGTAATTTTCAAGGAGAAGAGTTTGTTGTAGATAATGATAACGAGGATGTCAAATGAGATTGGGTCCTTTCCATGATTTAGAAGGACATGATCTATTAAAAGTCTATCTTTCAATTAAAAAGCAAATACATATGTGAAATGATGGAAGGAGATTTAGAGATGAAAGACTATAAGTATGATGTGGGAGAAGTTAATCTCATTAATTGGAAAAATATCCTGAAGCATAACAAAGATAAAAAGTATAGCTATATCCATGTTTAAAGTGTCCAAGTCCAAATCACTCTATTACAATATTATGGCAAAGATATTGATCTTTATGCCTTGCTTTGTGATATTAGGCATACCAAATTCAATAATCAAATTATCACAAGAATTAACACTAATTTATGCAGTAGATCGGTAGGATTCAATTATCGACTTGGGTATTATGTGAGCTTAAAAAATGTATTTGCCAAAAATTTCTTATCCCTTAAGATAAAAACAGTTGGGATGGATATGAAAAGAGGTATTCATTAAGGATATTTTGAAAAATTATCTATAAATTAGATAATACTATAGACCCAAAAACTAAGGTTACAATGACAGAGGTAGAAAACTTTGAAAGTCCTACCCTTATGCAAAAGATTCAGAGGATTAAATCCAATCCGCAGGAGATAAAAATTAATCGTTCATGGATTTCAAACTTTGCCAACCCTACAAAAATCAATAAGAAAAATTTGATAAAAATTGATGAGAATGGTAAAATAACAACAAAACCCCAATTATTAAGATATATGACTTCTACATCTGAATAGGGAGAAGGATCTTCATCAACTAAAGAAGAGTTTAAAGAAGATGATACAATTAGCATGACCAATGAAATGAGTAGAATTAGTTTTGAATCTATGAGACCCTGTGTAGATCGAAGTATGAGCCCAGAAAGAATGGTCATTGGGTATAAAACAAGAATTATTAGTGAGCCAATTTATGCGGATGAATTAGTTAAAAAGATGACTATGAAAATATGCTATGAAGTCACTAACTCAAATTCTAATAGCATCTATATCCCAATAAACATATGCTTGGAAAGATATAATAAATATGAGTTATGTGACTTCATCTGTTCTGTATGCTTTAGGAAAACATCTTTATTCCTAGAATTTCTATGAAAAAAAGCCAAAAATTCTTTACAAATAAGGAAAGCTGATAATAGCATTATGAGCTATAATAAGGCAATAGAGGGATTATCCATAGAATTAGGAGGACTTTAATACATCATACCAGTTCTATGGGTTACTGATCAACACTCTTATGATATGATCATTGGAAATAATTTTCAGAGATTATATTCTCCATGCACACAGACCATAAACCAAACTATATTCACAATCAATGATCACTCAGTTCCTATTGAAAAATTAAGCAATACTTACATTCATCAAAATATTGAGTTTACACGTAGCCAGCGTGGTGAGAAGGTAATACTTGCACAATGCGAGGTAGCATTAACAATTTCTTTACTCGAATTATCTAGTAAAAAGCAAATCGTTGAACAATAGGAAGAATTATGCAAAGAATTCTACTCTCATAATCCACTAAAATTTTGGAATAAAGATAAGATATTTACAAAAATTACTTTATCAAATCCCAACACTATTATCCGAGTCAAATAAATGGTGTATACACACCAAGACATTCAAGAATTTGATAAACAAATTAAAGAACTCATGGATAAAGGATTAATCAGGAATAATAAGAGTCATCACACCAGTTCTGCTTTCATGGTAAGAAATTATGCAGAAGAAAAAAGAGAAAAAGTAAGAATGGTGATCAATTATAAAAAACTTAATGATAATACTGGCTTTGATAGTTATTATATACGTAACAAAACATTCCATTTCAACAGAATTCAAGGAGCTTCTTGGTTCTCGAAAATGAATTACAAAAGTGGATATTGGCGGATAAAGATGGATGAGGAAAGCATTCCGTCAACTGCATTTAGTGCCCTCCAAGGACATTAAGAATGGATAGTAATGCCATTTTGTCTTAAAAACGCACATCAAATATTCCAAAGAAGAATGGATAACATCTTTAAAGACCCTAATTACTGTTGCCTAGTTTACATTGATGATATCCTTGTCTTTTCCAAAACCATAGAATAGTACAAAGATGATGTCTTAATTATCATCCAAAGATGCATTGATCATGGTATTATATTTAAAAAAAGTAATTTGCATTTATGCTGAATAATAAATTGAGATCTTAAGTCTAGAAATAAAAGGTGGACAAATCATTCTACAAAATATATTCTGGAAAAAAATAGAAACTTTTCCTGAGAAAATTGAAGATAGGAAACAGTTAGAAAGGTTTCTTGGATGCGTTACCAATGCTTCAAATTTCATTAAAGTTTAGCTAAACGAAGAAAGTCATTGCAGCAGAAACTCAAGAAAGAAGTAAGTTAGATATGGACCAATAATGATACAAAGATTGTTTAAAACTTCAAAAAAATGTGCAAAAATCCTCCTATTCTTAATTTATCTAATAAAGAAGATGATTTAGTTATTGAGATAGATGCCAGTCATGAGTACTGGAGTGCGGTACTCAAAATCCAAGAAGGAGAAAAACAATGCAAATATTACAGTGGAAGTTTTAACAAGGCAGAATAAAACTATCCTACGATGGAAAAAGAAATCCTTGTAGTTATAAGGGGAATTAAAAAGTTCTTAATCTTTTTAGCCCCAAAACCTTTTCTTATTCGAACTAATTGCAAAGGAATACTTGATTTTCTGAAAAAGTATTTATCAAATATGCAAGAGCAAGGGTGACTCATACGTTGGCAATTATGGCTTAACCACTTTTCCTTCTCTATTGAACACATACAGGAATCGAAAAATTCTCTAATAGATAGTTTAACTCGAGAACTCACCAATAGCGATCATCAAAGTAGACTTCCTGCCAGAAAAGGAGGAAATCCGTAATGAAATGCCATTGTTACTAGAATGGGTTACTCCTTTTAGTAAAGTTCTTACTGACAACCTAGAATTCTATACAAAAAGTAGATTACGCTTTGGTCTGCTTTCTCCTACTTACCTAATAGCCCAAAGATTTTTTCTTCTAGAGTTACAAGTTAATTACCTCATATGTCCTTATGATATCTAAGAGAAAATAAGCTCTTATGTTCAGGAAAGATGATTCAATGAATGGTATACAGTCTGCATCGATTATTATTATAACTATTCTTATGATATTTGGGAGTCTTGGCGTGCAATGATCTATTTTCCTAATAAATCTGGAAGTGGTGGTGTTAGTTTCCCAGCTAACTCAATCTCTCCAAAAGACCCTCCCATTAAAGTCTGGGAATACGGAATGATGGTTTACTTTATAAAAATCACATATTCAAAGTTTCCATTTTTCTCAACATTAACAAAATTTCAACAATGCATGTTCAAGAAAATCCACTAGATTCTTACATCTCCTGATGGTCCAACAAAAATTTCATATAGCAAACCTCTGTATCTGGGAGTACATTGTGCAGTAATCGAATATGAAAATGGAAAAGTCAAACCAGTCCATTATCTTATAATCACTGATTATGACGATGCTTATGATCAACGATAAGACTGGTTTCCAGAACGAGGAGGATGTGTTACTGATCTTGCTTTAGCAATAGCCATTGATTTTTACAACATTTATCATCAAACTTGGGCATTAATTGAACAAGGCAAAACGATATTACAATGTGAAAATACTACATTCGCCTATAACAATGAGTTTAAAGAACACATGAATGTGGAAAGAGCAGTCTCAAAAGATATCTTTGATTATCTCTTTAATGTTGGAGTTGGAAAACTCTTCGCAAAAAAAACGAAAGAAATATCTTCTTGAGTTATTTGGAAAATGGGATGCAGAGCATCTTCAATTAGATGAAGGTTTTAATGATTATCTAGATAATAATGGTCTGAAAAATATAATTGGAGATGAAGGCATTCAGAATCTCAATAATGATGATTAGTCTTATCATTATTAAAGGCTCTGAAAAGTAGTTGCTCCATTATTGTACTATTTTGACAAGTGTCAGGTCTGTAAAATAAGGTGTGTACTGTAGCCATGTGAAGAGTCAGCGTGTACTATAGCCATGTGAAAAATCAATATATATCGTAGGCAATAGGGCATCCTATGTACCCTTCCCCTCTATAAAATGAGAGGTCCAGAGCTAATAGGGACACGGTCATTGGATCAGTCTTGAGTACACGAGAAGTCAGGATTCTCCATTTCTCTATGAACAAGCATCTCTAATGATCTTAGCTTAAATCCTTCTTGAGATCTTTCCGGCGTAATATTTCTACTTTCAAGTTTTCAATAAGAGAAGTTCCCTAATACGGAATGTTATTCAATTGACCCTTATGTCTTAAATATTATAATTTCTTGATTAAAGTCTCACTATCCTTTAAATAATTAAAACTTGATTAGTGACTACGGTCTAAGGTAGGAAACGAAACAGATTTGTGGTGTGCCTGATCTAAGAAATGTGAGGTTGAGATTAACAATCTCTATAAACCGGTAGGTAGAGGAACGTTGGAGTTCAGCGCTGATTGAGTTCAAGTAACGGTCGAAACTCTCTAATTAAGATTTAATTACTTTGCTAAGTATGGTGGGTCATTAATCGCAGAAAATATAATATTTATGATATATTAGTAGATTGTGATAACTGATACCAGTAAAGTCATTATAAGAAAAAAACTAACAATAGCCGTATTTGATATTAGTGACCAATTCGCAATTCTAGAAAGTTGAGGGTCAGAAATAGAAATATTTGTCTCCCAAAAATTCATTACCCAAACCTACATAGTCCCGAGAAGATTTATCTAAAAAGGTTGTTTTCAAAAATCATTATACCAAACCTCAGTATATCGAAAAGTAAATTATTTCTGATAATAGCATTATGAGCCATAATGAAGTAATAGAAGGGTTCTCCATAGAATTAGGAGGAGTTCAATAGGGGTGTCCAGAAAAATCCGAAACTGAAAACCGAACTGAAAAGCTGCAAAAACCGAACCGAAAAATCAATTAACAGAACAAATTTTTTGAAAAAAATCAGTTCAATTAACCGAACTGATATTTTTTTAATTTTCAGTTCGGTTATGGTTCGGGCTATTTGAAAAGTCGGTTAACCAGCGGTTAACCGAAACGAAAATAATTTTGTTTTTAAAAAAAATTATACATAAAAAATAACAAATTAGGTAAGAAAGTGCACTTTTTTATTATTTATAAATGGTTACCAAAGTTTAATTTCTATAGAAAGAATTTAAACATAAAAAATGAAAAATTTAGGTAAGAAGGAATAAGTTTTTTATTATTTGTAAACGGTTAACCGAAATTTTCTGTTCGGTTACGGTTTGGGTTTTGGACGAACTGAAATTTTTAGTTAACTGAAAAACGGTTAACCAAAATTTTCAGTTCGGTTATGGTTCAGAATTTTTTGAACCGAAAAACCGGTTAACCGATTTTCGGTTAATCGAAACTCCAATTAATCGATTTTGCACACCCCTAGAGTCCAATGCATTATACCAGTTCTATGGGCTACTGATCAACCCTCTTATAATATGATCATTGGAAATAATTTTCAGAGATTATATTGTCCATGCACACAGGCCATAAACCAGACAATATTCACAATTAATGGTTACTTAGTTCCTATTGAAAAATTAAGGCTTATACTCATCAGAAAATTAGCTTTACACACAGTCAGCGTGTTAAAAAGGTAATGCCTATACAACGAGAAGTAGCATTAATAATTTCATTAGTCGAGTTATCTATTAAGAGTATATCGTTAAACAATAAGAAAAATTATGCAAAGAATTTCATTCTGATAATCCTCTAAATTTTTGATATAAAGATAAAACATTTGCTAAAATTGCTCTATTAAATCCCAACACTATTATCTGAGTCAAACAAATAGTACATACACACCAGGATATCCATGAATTTGATAAACAAATCAAAGAACTTTTGAATAAAGGATTAATCAAGAGTGGCAAGAGTTCTCACACCATTCCCGCTTTCATGATAAGTAATCATGCTGAAGAAAAAAGAGAAAAAACAAGAATGGTAATAAATTACAAAAAGCTTAATGATAATACTGCCTTTGATGGTTATTACATTTCTAACAAAACAGTCCTTTTCAATAGAATTCAAGGAGCCTCTTGGTTCTCAAAAATAGATCCCAAAGCGGATATTGGCAGATAAAAATGGATGAGAAAAATATTCTTTTAACTGCATTTAGTACCCCCACAAGGACATTTTGAATGGATAGTAATGCCATTTAGTCTTAAAAATGCACCTCAAATATTCTAAAGAAGAATGGATAACATCTTCAAAGATCTTAATCACTGTTGTTTAGTTTACATCGATGATATCCTTGTCTTTTGCAAAACCATAGAACAGCACAAAGATGATATCTTAGCTGTCATCCAAAGATGCATTGATCATGGTATTATACTTGGAAAACATAAGTGCATCTATGCTGAACAAGAAATTGAATTGTTAGGCCTAGAAATAAAAGATGGACAAATCATCCTATATGTTGATAGAAATTTTTGGTGCTGAGCATGAGATTTTGTCATTCACTGGGATGAAGGGCGATTTACTAATGATTCGGCTCAAGGAATGATCTCAAATTTCAATTTACTGAAACAAACTTAATAAGTGAATCTAATAATCATATCCCAACTAATCTTATCCTAACTAATCAAGCAAGAAAATTCAACTAATGACCTCTAACGCCTAAAAAACACATAGCAAGCAGGAAATGGGGGACTAGGCATGACATGGCCCATCAACACGCCAAACTTCACCTCAAAAGTCACCCCAAGAAAATTCAACTTCTAAGCTAAACTACACTAATCAAAACAAATGCAATGAAAAACGTTATAGTGAAATTACCAAATAACATCAAGCTTCCTTGATCAACAATAAGTAATATCACCTCCTTTGATGCCTTGATTGAACTCAATACCCATTGATTCTTAAGTTGCTCTACCTCAACTATCCTAATGGTTGTAATGAAGGAAAGAAGAAAAAGAGAGATTACTATAAAGATGTTGAGTTTTGAGGGATGGATTAGATTTTCAATCCATTAAGGATCAAATCCCATCCTCCCACAACCCTCAAGCATCGAACCCATGGTTGGAGGGAAATAGTGATACTATAAAAAATTGAATTTTTGCAGAAATTTAAGAGAGAGAAAGTTGGATTAAGCATTAATGGGGAGAGAAAACAAGAAATCTACCATTAAATCTCACTAATTAAAGCTTAAGCCTTTTGTGTTTGCATTCATGGAGGAGAGAGGAGAGAGAAGAGAGTTACACCCAAGCTACCACAGAGCAAAAACTGCTGAAAAACGAAGAAATGACCTAAAATTCCATTCTCACCCCTTTTCTCTTACATCATTATCTAAAATGAAGGAGAATGAAAATATAGAATTTGGCATGGTCATGCCCCCTCAAATTTCTGTCTGCGACCTTGCGAAATTTCTTCTTGGCACGCCCCTGCTGAACTGGTGGCACGACCTTAGATTTGTGGCACACGCATGGACCCCTTCCCCTTTTTGGGCTGGCCTTGGCCTCCCTTTTGGGTTTTTCTCTCATTTTACCCTACAAACACAAAATTAAACTAATAACTAATTTTAAAGATTATTTAAGAGAAAAAATCTAATAATGAGTGATGAAATTTTTGTCCGATTGAGAACTGGACACTACAAAAGCATATTTTGGAGAAAATAAAAAATTTTCCTGAAAAAATTGAAGATAGAAAGCAACTAGAGAGATTTCTTAAATGCCTTACCTATACTTTAGATTTCTTTAAAGATTTAGCTAAACTAAGAAAGCCATTGTAGCAGAAACTCAAGAAAGAAGTAAGTTAGATATGGACCACTAATGATACAAAGATCATTTAAAACTTCAAAAAAATATGTAAAAATCTTCATATTTTTAATTTGCCTAATAAAAGAGATGGTTTAGTTCTTGAGACAGATACCAGCAATAAGTACCGGAGTATAGTACTCAAAATCAAAGAAGGAGAAAAACTATGCAAATATTGCAGTGGAAGTTTTAATAAGGCCGAATGTAATTATCTTACGATGAAAAAAGAAATCCTTGCAATCATAAGAGGAATTGAAAAGTTCTTCATCTTTTTGGCTCCAAAGTCTTTTCTTACTCGAACTGATTGCAAAGGAATACTTAGTTTTGAGAAAAGAAATTTATCAAATATGCAAGCGCAAGGGCGACTCCTGCATTGGTAATTATGGCTTAACTAGTTTTCCTTCTCTGTTGAACATATATAGGAATCGAAGAATTCTCTAACAGATAATTTAACTCGAGAACTCGCCAATGATAATCATCAAAGTAGACCTCCTACCATAATAGAAGAAAATCCATAACGAAAAGCCATTGTTACTAGAACAGGTTACTCCTTCTAGTTTAGTTCTTATTGATAACCTATAATTTCATACAAAAAATAGATCACGCTTTGGTCTACTTTCTTCTGCCTATCGAATAGCCCAAAAATTTTTTCCTTCTAGAGTTACAATTTAATTACCTTATATTTCCTTATGATATCTAAGAGAAAATAAGTTCTCATGTTCAAGAAAGATGGTTGAATAAGTGATATGCAGCCTGTATCGATTATTATCATAATTATTCTTATGATATTTGGGAGTCTTGGAGTACAATGATATATTTGCCTGATAAGTCTGAAGTTGGTGGTGTTATTTTCCCAGCCAACTCAATCTCTCCAAAAGACTCTCCCATTAAAGCCTCGGTATACAGAATGATAGTTTACTTTATAGAAATTCCAGATGCAAAGTTTCTATTTTTCTCAACATTAACCAAATTCCAATAATGCATATTCAAGAAAATCTATTGGATTCTTACATCTCCTGATGGCCCAACAAAAATTCCATATTAAAGGCCTCTATATCTAGAAGTACATTGTGCACTAATCGAATATGAAAATGAAAAAGCCAAACCAACCCATTTTCTTTTCCAGATTGTTGATTACGACGATCCCTATGATCAATGACAAGGCTGGTTTTCAAAACGAGGAGGATTTATTACTGGTTCTGCTTTAGCAAAAGTTATCGATTTTTACAACATTTATCATCAAACTTGGGCATTAATTGAATAAGGAAAAACGATATTGCATTGTGGAAATACTACTTTGCCCTATGACAATGAGTTTGAAGAACACATGAAGGTGGAAGGGGCAGTCTCAGAAGATATATTGAATTATCTCTTTGATGTTGGAGTTGAAAAATTCTTATCAGAAAAAAAAAAAAAGCAATATCTTCTTGAGTAATTTGAGAAATGGGATTCGGAGCATCTTCAATTAGATGAAGGTTTTGATGATTATCCAGACAATAATAGTCTGAAAAATATAAATGGAAATGAAGGCATGAAGAATCTCAATAATGATGACTAGTCTTGTCATTATTAGAAGCTCTAAAAAGTGATTGCTTCATTTTTGTACTATTTTTACAAGTGTCGGGTGTGTAAAATAAAGTGTATTGTAGCTATGTGAAAAGTCAGTGTGTACTGTAGCCATGTGAACAATCAGTATGTATTGTAACCAATAGGGCATCCTATGTATCCCATCTCCTCTATAAAAGGAAAGGTTGAGTGCTGATAAGGGACACGGTCATTTAAGCATTGCTGAGCACAAGAGAAGTCGGGATTCTCTATTTCTCTATGAGCAAGCATGTCTAATGATCCTGGCTTAAGTTCCTCTTCAAAGCTTTCCATTGTAATATTTCCACTTTCAAGTTTTGAATTTTAAAAAAAAAGTTTCTCAGTAGGAAACGTTATTCAATTGAACTTTAAGTCTTAAATATGATAATTTCTTGATTAATGTCTCACTATCCTTTAAATATTTAAAATTTAATTAGTGATTACGGTCTGAGGTAGGAAACGAAACAAATCTGTACTGAGCTTAATCTAAGAAAGGTGGGGGTTGAGATTAGCAATATCTGTAAACCGGAAACTAGAGGAACGCCGGAGTCCAGCGCCGACTAAGTTCAGACAGCGGTCGAAACTCTCTAATTAAACTATAATCATTTTGGCAAGCATCATGGGTCGTTAATCACAGAAAATATAATATTTATTATATAAGTAGTAGATTATAATAACTAGTATCAGTAAAGTCAGTATAAGAAGAAAAAACCACTAAAATAGTCATATTTGATATTAGGGACCAGTTCACAATATCAGAAAGTTGAAGGTCAGAAATAAAAATATTTGCCCCCCAAAAAATAATTACCCAAACCTACATAGTTTCGGAAATATTTATGTAGAAAAGTGGGTTTCGAAAATCATTATATCAAATCTCAGTGTACCAAAAAGTAAATTATTCGTGAAGATAACATAGTTCTTAGGGATGTCCATTGATATTGATCTTTGAGTTCTTAGGGATGTCCATCGATATTGATCTTTGATAATTTTTTGCCGAAGATGTGGGAAGAGGATGTCACACCTAAGGCAAAGCACTTGATTTGGAAGGTATATACAAGAATATCTCCAACAGAGTGCAACAAAGCCCTTATTGCATTATTGCCATATTGTTGATTCAAGTACTTGCACAAGATGTAAGCTTTATGAGGAGACATCTAGGCATGCACTAATGGAGTGCAGAAGGTTGATCAACTATGGAGTGAGGTTATTCCTGTGGCAATGATGTTGGCACAAGAAGTGGCGGATTTGGTGGAGATTTTCAATGTTTTGTGGGACAAGCTCGGCAGATAGAAAATTCAAAGAGCACTATTCTTGAAGTGGTTTGTTTCGGTTGATATGAGTGAAGGCATTTTTCAGTATAAGCGAGAGCCCAGGGCGATAGTCAAAGAATGGTTAGCAAAAACTTTAGGTCTCTTCAATAAAGTATATGAGCAGATTTAAGGGATGACGAAGATGGTAAGAGCCCCAACTTGTACACATAGTCTCCACTCATAGGCATACTTTGATCAAAACTAATATAGACGCTTCATTGGAGAAGGAGTGGCTGGATTGGTCATGGCATGGTAATCAGATATTGCACTTGAGATGTTATGTTTGGCGACAACGAAGAAGGCGAAGGCTCATTGGCCCCCCAGCATTACTGAAAGCAAGGTAGCCATTTATGGCTTGGCTTTCACAAGTGTGTTTGTTTATAATAATGTTGTCTTATAGCCTTATTGTCTTAAATTATTTCTAGTGATTGGTCTATTGTGTCTATTTTGTGTGACTTTGACATCATTTTGAAGGAGTTGCCTTGCTTAAGTTGCAGGTTTAAAGTATGTGGTCAGTCACATGTGAGAAGCCATGCGAATGTTGTGGCCCACTCTCTCGCTCAGTCTAATTGTGTTAGGTCAAAACATATTGACATTGGATTGTGGCCGGATCAAACTACTCTTTTTGTACGTTTGGAACTCAAAACAAGGGAAAAAAATTTCAATGCTAGAAATAAAGAGAGAGAGAGAGAGAAGGAGATGAATTGCACAAAAAGTTGAGCCTAAAAAAATATTTAAAAAAGGGTTGGAGCAAGTACATGACATAGTTTCTACATCTTGTATGTTTCAAAAACATAGTTCTTTAATTGTACTATCAAGTTTCAATTAATTCCTTTTTTTATGAATAATGATGGTTAGTTATTTATCCTAATTGGCAAACCTGAAACCAATTGGTACAGTAGTGGGAAATAGATGTGTACTTTTCATCTTGTAGTTGATCATAATTATTATGGTAAGTAAACCCCTCAATGAGCCAATCGAACACTACATTGCCAGAATGATATGATTCATGATATAAGGGTACTTAAGAAGCATTGGAAAATTATGGTATTACAATGTTCCATTGTCATGATAATATCATTCGCCACTGAAATGACATTTTGTCACTCCCAGATACAATCAATCGTACAATTTCTTACCACATCCAAGGGGCAAAAAACGAAATTGGAAAGATCAAAGGATATCTACAACTACAAGCTTTTTTTGGAGGGGGGTGTTGTAGCCATGAAAAATGCAAAGAGATTGTGACCAATCACCTTCACACGTCACAATCATTGACATCACACGTGTCCATCGGCCCCATTCTGAGCATCAGGCTTGGGCTTTTCATCTTGGGCCTGATGGGCCTTTCTATTTCCACTTGTAGCTGGGCCTAACTCAATGGCATTGTCTGCTGACGTGGGCTTCTTCTCGTCCCCGCCCTTCTTATCGTAATAGATGAAGTACAGAATCAATTGCATTGCTCCCAGTGCACATCCAAACCCATTTGGTACCTGCGCACCCACCCAATTCACTTTCACCGCACTAACAAGTATGCATTAATATAAATATGAATAGAAAATAGGGGGAAAAAAAAAAAAGACTTTTCTCTTCAAAGTAACTTCAATAGTAAGAGGTGCATACTATATGCACCCCTTCATTCATTTGTACAGTATCATGATGTTGTCTATATACAATTAATCATCAAACATTAAATTTAAGTAATTTACTATATTGATCTAGACAATCTTAAATCGGGATCAATGTATTTTACAGGTGAAACAAATTAACCACTTAAGGTGAACCTTCGTAGTCAAAAGTAGTGATTATTGATCTAGACAATTTTAAATCGGAATAAATGTATTTAACAAATTAACCACCTAAGGTGAATCTTCATAGTCAAAAGTAGTGATTATTATACTTCAATGTGATTTTAATACGACGATTAATCGATGAAGGAATCTAGCATAATGGCAGGCTAAAAGATCAAGACGAAAAATGCAAGTGCAGCTTACAGTAACCCATTAGCATTTTAGTCCTCGTAGACCCCCACCCTCCCTCAAAACACATAGTAATCATATGAAATAAACGATTAAAGCTAATTGTGGCAAATTGTTATTGGTTAGAATTCATTGTAGCACTCTATTAAAAGGAATTTTAATTTCTACACCGCACTTAGCATGATGTGATCCGTGAAAGAAGTCACAATTAGTAGGATGATTACAATTATGATTAAGATGATGTGTTTAATTAAGTGGACACTCACAGCAACAAAGACGTCGCGGCCAAGTAATCCGAAGATGAACCAGGAAGTGCCGCACAAGAAACAGAACAACGATAGGAAGAATGGCATGTACTCCACGCTCTTTGTCTTGATCACCAACCGCTGCATTAATTAAAATCCCCATTTACAAACATACATCATTCATTTACAATTAGCGGAGTTTATAGGGCCAAACCTCCCACTAAGTACCAGGTTTCTTTTTCATATGAACAAAATCAGAAGGATAGTGACTTACCATGATGGAAAGAGGGGAGCCATACATGATGATAGAGAAGACACTAGCAGCAACTCCACAGAAAACCTTCCTGATATTTCCTTGGAGGGCAAAGACGGAGGCGAGGGCGACAGCAGCGAAGAGCGAAAGGATGAGAGCCAGAAGGCCTCCAATCTTGAGCTTCTCCTTCTTGGGAGCATAGACCATAAAAATGAGCACATAGATGGTCTCAATCACAGCCCCAGTTCCATTGATGGTTGTCACTAGGATGTTGTTTGGGGACACAAAAGGAAGGCCATACCTAACCAAATTCCTCAAATTAAAGCCAAAGAATGTGAAAAAGAGAGTATGGTGTACCTTCTAATTGGTTTTTTGAAATGCCAATGTTGGTTTTTTGATTTCTTAGGACATCAACACTATCCATTCACACAGGCTCACACCAGGGGGAAAAAAAAAAAAAACAGGGAGTAGGGATGATTTACCAAGCAGAGAGGAGGTTGTTGAGCAAGGTCATGACATAGGGGATGCCTGAGAACTGCTCAGTTGATTTGTTTTTGAAGATCCTCTTGAATGTCAGACTGCCATAAATGATCAAAAAAAATAAAATTATTACTAGTGTTATTGAAATGGTTTACACAATATTAAGGCCCAAAGAAGTAAATTTAACAGTAAACAGTCATAATTTTCAACACTTCCTGCCAAAAAAAAAAAAGGACTGAAAATGGGTCCCCCTTTTTTTTTTTTTATTGTGTATAATAAAAAGAATTTGTATGTCCTTGTTAAGAAAGTGCCAACAAAGGCCGAATGAAACATGTGCACTCATGAAAATGACGAATCAGAAACCAATTCCGAAATACAGAGCCCCACACGAATCGTGTGAGATAGAAACGAAATTCTTGCTTCTCTGCCCTCCGAAAAAAAAAAAAAAAAATTCTCTAAAACAGGAGGATAAGAAGAAGAAGAAAGTGTACAGAATCAAAATTTCTTGCTTCGTTCTGCACATGAAACCCATGAAATAAAATTTTAAAAAAAAGAACAGAAGAAAGAAAGAAAGAAAGAAAGAAATACTGGGTGGCGAACCAACAATTGAGAAACGAGAAACGGAGGGTTTTCCGGAGTCACAAGAGCACAACAATTAAAAACCATTTCGACTTCCATGAAACAAATGGAAGGTTTTTGATAATGTTGAGGCGGTATGCTTACAGCGGTGCCAAGAACAGGAACAGAGCAGTAGCATTTCCTGCGTTGACAGGGAGAAATAAGAAACAGAGTTTTTAGCAACTGAAAATTGCGTCCACAAACAAGAAACCACAAATGCAAGCAACATGAATAAGAAGGAATATAGAACCCCAGTGGAGAGAAACACACCGAATACTCCGAAGACAGTATGAGCAACATTCGCCATTCTTTTCTCTTAATCAAAGCCAGCGGCGAAAAACAGGGGAATGAAAACGCAGGCGCTTTCGTTTGTTTCTTTTTCAAAATGAAAGAAATTGGTTTCTGGTTTCTAAATCGCTGAAAAATCAACTAGAAGGGGGGGGGGGAGAGAGAGAGAGAGAGAGAGAGAGGACAAAGGTGTTGTGAGAGTAGGGCTTGGTGCTCTGTTTATATAGAGTATTAGCGATTTAGGAGAGAGACAGAGAAAATCTGGGTTTGAGGGGAGGAAGAGAGAGATCAGTAACTCCTTTTAAACTAACCCATGTAACTGATTCGCAGTAAAATTTGAAAATTTTGCCCTCTTTTTCTTCAACTCGTCCTTATCGTTGGGTTGGTTTGAAGTCTGTGGACTGGTGACAGCGTCTTATGTCATGGTCTGAAGGAAGGCTGTGCTATCTATTTCGGTTGGATGAGTGCGATTAAATGATGGGGAGATACATATTATGGGTTGAAAATTGAGAAATTGATATCCAGCAGAATATTTTTGATGTTCTCGGGGTTAGTGAATTTTGAGGTGCACGAAGTAGAAGAAAGAGTATGAGAGACCACAAGCCATTAGACCTAGTAAAGTTGACGTTAAATCCAAGCTGAATTAATTCAATCGCACCGATAACCGAAATAGGTGAACCAATAATGATCCGAAACCGAAAATGAACCAAACCGACCATATGATCCGATCAAGAACTGAATAGATATAGACTCGAATAGACCCAAACAGAACCTGACTTTGATTCGAACTGAATCAAACTCGAACATAAATGACCAGAAATCAAACTGATCCAAATCAATTCAAGTCCGAACATAAAGGATCTGCAATCCTCAGCCGTTCACCAAGATTATTGGTTTTCGTCTCACTAAAAGAAAATGTAGATTGTGTGAGGCTAAAGATCATGGCCTTTTGCACAACTTTCGATGTTTTGTGACTCTTTTATTATTTAGATCGTGAATTTTCCCTCATGCAAATGCAGTTTGATATTTTCTGTTGATCCATCGAGAGTAATCTACTTGAAGCAACTCATTTACAAATTCAAATTTACAGGAAGTCGAAACAAACCCAACACAATTTGTATCTGACTCCTTTTAAACCGACCCGAAATTGACCCAAATTTTGAAACTGAAGTTGACCCGGTTCATATCTGCATTGGCCCGAAGTGACATCACCTTAAGTTCACCTGACCCAACCATCACCCAAACTCGAACCCGTACCCGACCTGAAGTGAGTTGATGCGAACCACGCCCGATCTGAACGACCCATTTATTAGGTCTATAAACTATCATCATAGCTCGGTAAGAGGTATCTAACAATGCAAAACATATTAGTTTAAATGATTTAATATTTAATTTTCTGTATGTAAAATTTTTAATTCGAATTTTATGAATAGAGAGACTATATGACAATAGAAATTATTTGGAGAATTATTAGAGCGTCTGTCGGAGAAAAAATAGTGTGTGTTTCACAAGCATTTTACGGAACCAAAATAGATTCTGCGAAGCCAACTCGCCAAGGCCTAGTCCATCAAACATTCAAACCCAACATACAGCAAGGCAGAGAAATTACCAATTATCCCTTGGGAGAATATCTTTAGAACAAATTCAATGGTGAGCCAATTTTTTGGCTCATCGGTGGGGGCTTACCACTGCCACATCAATCCTTTCTTCAATTTTTTACCTCCCAATCCTTCTTCCCTCCAATGAAAGGCTCACTACTTTGGCTCACCAAATAAAATAATACTTCTGGACCCACACTATAACACACAACTTTATTTTAGAACCAAAAAAAAAAGAAAAACTAATTAAAAATATTTAAAACTAATTAAAAATATTTTTAAAAATAAAAAACCTCTCACGAGTTGGCTCTGGGAGCCGAGGAAACTCGTGAGGCTCGAGTGCCGAGGAAGCCAGTGCAGATGAATGAGCTGACTTTCGCTCGCGCGTGTCCCTTTCTCCTCGGGCGAGCCAAATGGTGCAACTACTCTTAAGTAAAACTAACTCACATCAACCGAGGTCAAGACAAGTCATTATTTTGATAATTAACATCACCGCATTTCCCAAAAATGTTGTTAGTATCATCTTTCCCAATTGAGTACTGTCTACTGATTCTTGTTGCGAACTTTACCATTGGAGGGGACTACCTTAGAGCAAACTCAGTGGTGAGCCCATTTTTTGGCTCACCGGTAAGAGCTTACCACTGCCACATCAATCTCCTCTCCAATTTTTTACCTCACAATCCTCGCTCTCTCCAATAGAAGGTTCATCATTTTGCCTCATCAAATAAAATAATATATATGGACCCATTTTACAACACAAAACTTTATTTTTAAAATCAAAAAAATAATCTAAAACTAATTTAAAATATTTAAAAAAATAATTAAACAATTAAAAAAAACCTTGGCCCATGAGAGGCTGCTCATGGCAGCAAGCCAACTCGCGAGGGACATTTGTTGAGCCATCCACTGCACAGCCTTGAGCCGACAACCCCCTCCCTCGTCTCTCTCTCCCCCCTCCCCCCCGTCTCTCTCTCCCCTCGCGCGAGTGGTACGCTGGACATGCTTTTAGAACAAAAACCCAAGGCAGACTTAGTATGCAAGTCAGGAACGAAGCACACTTTGAGCCATGTTAATTGGGCGATGGCATTTGTAAGTCTAAATATCCCTTTTCAATCTCAATAATGCTTGTCCGAAACCGAACCAATATCTTTAGGAGCTAACAGTAGCTTGACTATTTCTTGGAACTCTATTAATCATTACACTTACAAATTAGAATGATAATGAGCCCCGGACTCGGGCTAGACGCATCATACCGGCCCAATTTGGAGGGTTTGGGTCCAATGAAAGGAGATCCAATGGATCTTACGCGAGTCTAAGTCCAAAGGATGTGGGTTGGGTCTGGGTCAATTTACACCCAGATCGATTCGAGACCCATCTAAGACCTATTAATTGTTTTTAAAAAAATATGGCATAGGCAATTAGCTATAGTAATTCTAAATTAGTAAACCCTAAAATCACTTTGTTTTCTGCCAGTCGTAGAAAAACTATTTTGTTATGCTTGTTCAAAATTTGATGGACTTTGTCTTTATGGTTTATATTAAAATATTATTTTTGATGTATAAAACATAAGGCTAGTTTTGTTATATGGTTCAGAGTGTTGGTTAACTAAGAGATCTCAAATCCACAGATTGATGGTAGTAGAGATGAGAATGATTCGATAGATGTGTGGATATATGAGATTGGACAAAATTATGAATGAAGTGAGTAGAGAGAAAGTAAGCGTCGTCGCGGCCATAGAAGATAAGATGAAGCAGACTAGACTAAGATAGTTTGGTCATGTTAAGAGGAGGAGTGGGAATGCACCAGTGAAAAAGTGCAAGACGATTAGCCTTTCAGAATGTAGAAGTAGTAAAGGATGGCCAAAAAAAAAGGGAACGAGTTGATTAGAAATTATTTGAAATTTGTAGGTTTAATAGACGACGTAGCTCATAATAAAACTCTGTGGAGATCTAGAGTTAAGGTTGTAAATCATATATAGTGCGCCTCTAGTCCTTACTTTGCCTTTTGTTTGTATAGATATTATTGTTATGTTGTACTAACTATTATTCTTTCCTGCATGTGATGCAATCTTGTAAGCTAGTACATTGTCCTTAGCATGGGTGTTTTCAAAGCACATATGATTGCTTGAGTCGTAGCCTCTTTGCACTTGTGGTTCCCCTTTTCACCTCCGATTGTTTGACTGTAGACTGCTATTGACCATATTAGTAGTGTGTCGCTGCTTGTTGCTCGAGGTACACACAACTCTTGCCCCTCACCTATTGTTCATGTTAACTTATGTTAATTAGGTCTTATGTTTGCTAAATTATTTTACCAACCAATTTTCAACATCAAAGTATCTCCTTAAAACTTTTTATGTGAGTCTATTAGAAACGATCTCTCTATTTATAGTAATGCACGTAGGGGTAAGACTGCTTATATTTGGATATCTCCAAACCCCACGAAATGAGACGACACTGGAAGTTGTTATTGTTGTTATTGTTTATATGTATAAAATGTAAGTAAGAACATTTAGTTATGGTATGTGCCGCTAGATTTTTTAAGTAAATATCGCGTTTTCTAAATTCAATTATTTATATTTCGAACGTGGTAATTTATGTTGAGATATGGAAAAAATAATTTTTAATATAAAAAACAGTTAAAACCCATTTAGTATCCTGGATCCGCCAGACCCACAAGGTCAGGGTCTGAGTCTATGCTCAGAATCCTCAAAGGAGAGAATATTCGTTTTTAAAGATAAGACTAGTTCTTACCTATAATGTACTCTAAAGAAGGACAACTTTGGAGAAATCTTTATCATTAGTGATATGCAAACAATGAGATTCTTCCCTAATCACAGTGTTAAGTACCGTAAAGTGCCTATCTCGTAAGCCAGCCATGATATTTAGCAAGGTCTCATGCCTTGTTAACTATTGAACAATCGATTGAAATGTGATTTGTGCTCTTCAATGTCTATCTGACAAGCATGATGCACTGAAAGAATGTAAGGTCATGCCTCTTTTAATGAGCGTTTTAAGTGAAGGTAGTGCATTATTACATAGCCTCCATAGGAAAATCTTCAACTTAGGCTGTACAGCAAGCTTCCTTATCCATCTGGAATCCCATTTGGGAAATCTTTATGCTGAGCTTGCTATGTGCTTTCCACTTAGCTAATTTCAAAGTGAAACTTCCTGAACTTTGAGATAACCAAACAACATGAATCTTTCATCTCATTAAATGGAATTGGTACACCGCAAATTCTGATAATCATATGTGGAGGAAAAAATTTTGAAAGTTCATGCATATCCCAAGTTTTGGCACTTGTAATGGACCTTTTCACTTTAGACCCTGTTTGACAAACGGCTGTTAACTGTTAGCCGTTAGCTGTTTATATTAGCTATTAGCTGTTATCTATTTGAGTTAACTGTTTGTATTAACTGTTTGAATTAGCTATTAGTTAAAAAACTGTTTGATAAAATTAGTTGTTTCTGATAAAGTCACTACAAAAACGTTACTTAATACCGACAGAATTTTTGAGGAAAATTTTCCTAATTTTCGACGGAATTTCCAACAGATTTTTTCCGTCGACAAAATGCTCGTTGGAGATTATATTCCAACGGATTCCGACAGGCTCCAATGGGTTTTCTGACGGATTATTCCCGTCGGAAATTCCGTTGAATCTGACGGAATTTCCAATGGAATTTTTCGTCGAAAATTTTATCGGAAAAATTTTCTGTCTCCAAAAAAAAGAAAAAATCCAATAACATGAATTTAAATTAATAATAATAATAATATGTTTTTTTGAACTAATTATACATATATATTTATTTATATAAATATATCTAAAATTGAGTGAATTCATAAGCTTTTGCCAAGTGTCTTAACTTTAATGATTAGGGTATTAACTTTATGTAGCTCATTTTGACTTTTAGCTTGCATTAATTCTTTTTTAATTTTTTTATACACTTCGAAATATCTTTCATCTTCTCTCTAATCAATTATTAAGAAACTGAAAAAGTAAAATATTCATAAACCTAAAAAAATTAACAGATAAAAATTTATTTAACTATGACTTCACATGCTTTTGCCAAGTGTTTTAACTTTAATGGTTATGATATTAACTTTATATAGGTCATTTTGACTTTTAGCTTGCACTAATTCTTTTTTTTTTTTTTTATACACTCTGAAATACCTTTCATCCTGTCCCTAATCAATTATTGAGAAATTGAAAAAGTGATACATTCATAAACCTAAAAAAATTAACAAATAAAAAATTATTTAACTAATACAAAAATCTCAACAATGAAAGCAACATCTTATGTTTTATAGTGCTAAATATTGACACATTAGCTAACTCAACCCTTATGTCGCAAGGGCAATAGTTATAGTGTGTATTTAAAATTTTAAAAAACCACCACAAATAAGATTAATAACTAGCAAATACAAATTTTTATGTCTGAAAATTAAAAGTGCTAGATTTAAAATTATTCATAGCATCCAAATGCGGCGGCGGTGGCATGACGAAGGCGGTGGCATGGTTCCAACCTTTCACTCCATAAACAATAAATCAATAACAATCAAACACAAACCAACTCAAAAATTTCATTTTTAAAGAACAAAATGGGTGAGATGGAAGAATTTACCGGTGGGTTACGAAGGGCGGCAAATTCCGTCATCGATCACCGACAATCTTCACGGTTCTCCCTCTACCTTGTTCTTCCTCTTCTTTGTTTTCTCTCTCCTCTCATTCGCTCTCTCTCCACGAACTTTTCTCTCTCCTCGCGTTCGCTTTTGCTCGGTTTTATAGAAGATCCAGAAATCTTTTTTGGAAAAATCCATCAATTCTGGCGGAATTCCGTTGGAATTTCCGTCGAAATTTTCGACAGAAAAAATCCCGATGGAAATTCCGTCGGAAATTTGAAAATCCGACGGAATCCGTCGGAGATTCCGTCGGAAATTGGCGGCGAGTTCGACGATCCACTTTCTCGATGCTTTTTCCGTCGGAGATGAATACCATTTTCAAATTGACAAAACACTAATTCTTCAAAAAGCCTTTCCAAAAAGTTCATGGAATTAGCTTTTTCAAATTAGCTTTTTGAATCCAAAAAGCTCTTCTAAAAAGTTTTTTCACCAAACACCCAAATTAGCTTTTTTACTTGATCAAACAGCCAATCCTGATCAAAAAAGCTCCTTTTAGCCGAAAAACTTTTCAAAAAGCTGTTTGCCAAACACCCCCTTAATGTCATAGTCTTGAACATCATTTACAGATACGCCACAAGATGCAATAAATTTTATGTAGCACATCAATCATCTAGCCAAAATCTAACATTTTCCCTTTGCGTATCTTCCAAACAAATTGTGAGTGAAAAAGTTCTCCAATTATTCAGTGTAGCTTTCCACGTTCAAGGATTAGGGCTTTTCTCTCTGTCTTCAAAAAATTTGTTCGAGTTTTCATATTTTGCCAATAAGCTCAGTAACAAAAAAAGGATTGATTGACATACTTAGACCAAGCGCGCCTAAACATTTGGAGCGTATACCTTGACTTTTGTGATTAAAGGTGAGGTATTATTCATATATGAATTCCCCCCCCCCCCCAAAAAAATACATCTAGGATGATGAATTTGATTCGTAAGCAATGTCGGTAGTTGAAAGTTTTGCATCGTATGGGATGGTAGCAATTCCAAACTAGATTGAATAGAAGTTGCTTTTCTAGCTATAGAAAACGTGGAAGATTTCTAAGCTGCAACCTTTTATTATCGAATAATTATTGAAGCATTTCTTATCTCGTTCCTGCTTGAGAAAGAGTATCAGTACATCCTAAATACTTGCCAAGAGAATATCTTTGAGGGCTATGAAAAGCACTCGCCAGAATTTGCTTTATGCACTTGTGTGACATTATTGTTGGAGAAGACACTTTCATACTGATGAAAATAAATCAGCTGATCAGATTGTTCACAAAATTGATCAAATATATTCTTCAATGTCATCGCTACTTGGTGGTGAACTTCATCAAAAAGTAAACTCTCATCTGCAAACAACGAGCACAACGATTTTGTTACTTGAGAGGATATTATGACCCAAACACCACTCTTAGGTCAAAGAGCCTCATTCTAAGGTCTCTATGCCAAAAACTTCTATGCATATAATGAACAAGTATGGAGATGATAAATCCCCTTGATGAATGCCTCTAAAGGATGAGAAAAACCCAAATGCTTGATTACTTATACCCAAAGAATATGAGACTTTAGCAGTACACCATTTAACAGATGCTATCCTATTGTCATGAAGTTCAATTCTCAAAGACTTTGAAAAAGAAAGTCCCATTCAATACGATCATAAGTTTTTTTTATATCTAGCTTGATCGCCATATACAATTGTTCACTTTTTGTGTGCTTGAACTTATTTATGAATTCATGGGCAATAAGTATATGATTGTGAATAGCTTTTTTTTGAAACAAATATGCTATGCTCAAGGTTGATAACCCTTTGGAGCACAAAGCGTTTTTGTTTTTGTTTTTTTTTGTTTTTTTGGTTGGACAAGTATTTTGGATATGATCTTGTAAATAGTATTGGATGAATTGACTGGCCTGGAATGACCCGTAGTTTCAAGGTTACTAACTTTGGGAATAAGGGTCATATTTGCATGAGTAATTAATTTCTCTGAGAATTATTCTTCCCCGAAATAAATTTTTTTAATACTTTTACATAGCGGTGGCTAGATAACATTCCAATTTTGCTGAAAGAATGCTGCCAAAATCATTTGGACGAGGTGCTTTCTATTTGTCCATTTGTAGGAGTGCCTCTTTGATTTCATCATCAACAATTGATTGTAACACTTGTAATTTATCCTTTCCTTAAACAAAATTGTGAAGTTAATTGCAAAGGTTCATTAATGCCAGATACTACTCTTGTAGAGGTAAAACGTGCCTCGCTCAAAGTCTTGGATAAATTTATGTTGTATAAGTTCACGTTCATGCACTCCAGCTTCATCTTTGAGTTGCATAGTGTTTTTTTTTTTTTGGGGGGGGGGGTTATTTCTTTTTCTTGGCAAGCAATTACTTGGCGAAAAAATTTTAAAATTTCTATCACCTTATGTAAGCCACTGCTTCCTGACATTTTTTTCCCTATAGACAGACCTAGCGAAAATTCATTAAAAAAAAATAAAAAATGGCAAAAAAGATTCAATGTACTCTAATTAACATAGAAAAACCCTTATATCAAGTAGGTCACCCAAAACTAAAATTCAGGCACCACTTAAAAAACCTAAAAATACATGAACAAGCACAAGTGTAAGCCCCCCCCCCCCCCCTCCCCCCAAAGAATCTGAACAGAAAGACGAATAGTACAAATTAACAAATCCAAACGAGGTCTCTCAAAAGCATATTACCATATATGACGCATTGCATACTTTGAACTTTATGGATTTGTCATTCCAAGAATTAATAATAAGGTTAATATACGTGGAGTATCATTTATGCGCCCTGGCTGTCGATATAGGGAATTGCATCTGAAACTGCCTACTATTATTGGGGCTTTATTTGCATAATTGTTTGGTGCAAGTGCAATTATTTACTGATTAGCCACTTAATCACTATTAGTTGAACCATTCGAACAAACCATATCCGTAAGAACTAAGGAAGTTTATATAAATATATTATTAGTTGCATAAATGTGTAAGTCATTGCCAAAAGACAAATGTATAGGCGAGTTTTCTGACCAACGATATTTGTATGGGTAGGTTTGATTAATTTTAGCTCATCCTAACATTATTATCCTTCTTTGAAAAAAGAGTTATTTGTGAAATTATATTTATAAGAATGATTCTAAGGTAGTGGATTTTTTTTTTTTTTGGGGTGCAAAAGAGGGGCTATGCTTAAATAAAATTTATTCGTTAACAATCCTTGGCTACTGGGCCCCTACATTATCTGCGAACAATAGTTTGCCTATCTCCTTTGGCCGTGATTGAAAGAAATAACAAGCAAAGCTCATATTAAATCCTAGATTTGATTCTAAGACAGAGGAATTAATATCTATGATTTTACAATTATGTAATTTTTCCATGTAATAAATCAATCAAATTTCCCAAGTCAAATAATGTATTGAGAATTAAGAAAAGAGAGCACAAAATGAAGCATGAAATGTAATTTTCAGTTACTTTACTTATTGCTTCTTCTTCCTACATTTTTATGGTGCAATGACACAAGATATGCCATGTGCGATTTGACAAATAACTATTAACTATTTACATTAATTATTAATTAATATCAATATTTTGCATTAATTATTTTCAAAAAAACATTTGATAAATAATTAATTTTAAAAATATATGAGATAAAAAGATAATTTTCTAAAAATAGTTCCAAAAACTCATGTTTTCAGTTTTTTCAACGTAGCTTTTTGAATAAATATATTATTTATAGTTAGTTAACCAACCACTCAAACTAACCATTTGATCTAATCAAATAATAAAAAATACTGCCCTATTTGTCCCATTTTCTTTGCTTGTTGTTCATTTTATATGTATCCCAAATTATCTGCTTAGTTTTTATATTAATACAATTACTTACCTTGTTTCCCATTTCATACCCCTGAAGATAATGAACAGCAAACAACCATTGTGGTAAAAAAATTAAGAAATTAGCATATTTTCGTGTTTCCTATATATTTGTATTCTCAGGAGTGGTTGCTTTAGTAGTGACATAAAAGAACTAATGGTTGATTTCTAGAAATTAGAAACATAAATTTTTAATTCAACAAACTAAGGGCATGACTGATGATGAATGTTAATTTGACTAAATTCATAACATACTTGTTTTGTCAAACCATATAAATAAGGGAAAAGTAATTATTAAAAACTCAACTTGCATCATTAGCTTTTTCTTTTTTTGGGGGGCTAAGCGACTTGCGTCATTAGTTAATGTAAAACACTCAACTTTGATTTTGGTACTACTAAATACTAGACTTCCACTTGGTGATATTTAAAAACACTCAAAAGTTAAAATAAAGTGCGTGAAGTTCACCTCCCAATTAATAGTAAATTTATAATTCAATAAGTTATATTTTGTGCCTGTAAAATGCTTGATAATGATTCAAAATTATTAGTGTCTTAAACTATTGAAATGAAAATTAGGTGTTTTATATTACTATTGATCACTTTTGTTGTAAGTCGAGTGTTTAATAATTAGTTTTTTTTCATATAATTAAGGTAGATATTTCATTTGGTGGTTAGGTTAATAAATGAATAAAACAAAAATCAAGGAGAAATATGAGGATGGATTATTCTACTCCATTTGTAAGTGTATGCAATTTATTTGTTTACAAAGTGTTTTGTAATAGCCTAAAAAATGAGTTCAATTTTTTATGTTATCCAAACAAAAATTGGGTATTTAAGATTGATCTTTAGTATAAGTTAAGTGTTTAATAATTATTTAACCCTGTAAATAATATGGAATGCAGGAAATAATTATGACACAAAAGCTCCAATAAACTAAAAGTGAAGGATACCCTAAGTTTTTGAACGAAATGTCCTTAGAACAAGTTTCCAATTAGTTATCTCCTTCCCCGCGGGATCTGCCATAATGCATCGAGTGATGGGGCACGAAGTCCCCGTCCTGACTAGATTTTCTCAGCAAATTTTTTTTTGTTTGAATTTGTTTTTTTAATCTTTTTCTTTTTTTGGGGTCTGTAGGTTAATGCAAGTATAACAAGCATAATAACAAACGAAAATTAGGAAAGTCCTAAGTTCTAACTACAGCAGATTATTATTATCAGTCGACCCAACCCATATAGTAGTATTACAGCAATTCTTGCTACAACCCCCACTGCTATCATACTATGATAGAGCTCGTTTCTTGCGAAGCAACGTGGTCATGTCCAACTGTGCAACCTCCAACTTACATTTGCCATATATGATGTTGGTGCTATCTTGCTGTTCAAGCTAAGGTTCATCATTGTGTATCGATCGTTTGAATCTCTTGCCATTCTGGCGATCTTCCCTGCACCAAGCAATGAGGTTAGGAGTGAACGTCTTAGGTTCATACTTATGATCAACGATAGGTGCTTCCTCCAATGTGTGCATTCGAGTACCTCTATGTCGCATTCTTCTGTTCTTCTTTCTGCGATGAGGCCATTTGTCTTGATAACAATGGGCTGAGAACTGGAAGTAGGGACTCGTACGACTACTTTGAGCCTCTTCATGTATGACCTGTCGCTCTGAGTTCTCTGGAGCTGAGCGATGAACCTGGACCACCATGTAGCCCATCAAATGCTCGCTATAGACCTCAACTATATTTCCTTGTTCAATCATTTTATAAGTTGCTTCGGATAGGCATAGAGACATCATTGGGCTTCTCTCTGTTCGTCCTACGGCATGTCTGAAGAGTATTTTGTTGGTCTCAGACATGGGGGTGGAAGTGAGTACCGCAATTGTAGACCTATCATAGTCTTCAGTCATGACACTTGTCATCCTTGTCAATGTGGAGGTAGATTCTATTCTCCACAAATCCAAATCCATGCGGGTTCCAATGCTAGGACTACTACTTGTGCTCGCTTCCTCGAACTTCATACTCTCATCAGCATGAATAGCCACATTTGAGTTGGGATCATTGGAGAGGGCTAGAGTTTGGATAGAGGTATGGCTAAATGTCTCCTTACTTATTCCGACATTTGACCTTTGCATTTCATTGTCATGCATCTTCACCAAGTCCTCTCTATCGTTTGAAGCTGGACATCGCTTCTTTCTTAAAGGTCCACTAACCTCATCGTCAAAATCAAGGATTGCTTTCTTCATTTCTTGCTCTCCATCTAGCTCTAATATTTGGGCTTGAACTTCACTTGTAGGAACTTTGTTGCACAAAGTGTTACACAACTCCTCTACTCTAGATAATTCGTTCCTGATTTCTTCGTTATAAGGTTCAAGCTGAATAGCTACCAGAAGGTCTTGTTTAGCTTCCATACTTAACCCCATGTTTAATAAAGCCTGAGCTCTCCGAAATCGAGCTTTAACATTAAATAAATCAAAGTTCATAACAACATTGCATTGTCGCTTAGCTAATTCAAACTCTTTCAGTTGTAACCAACAAGCAGCAATATTTAGGTTAATCTAAATTGCGAGTTCCTCCATCAACTTATCATTATGTTCATTCTCAAGAACTGTTAGACACAGATATTGAAATGATTTTTCATAGCTGCTGATGGCAGATCGATAGGCTTTCGATTTGTATAGTGTGTTTCCTTCCTCCTTCAACTCTTTAGCTTTCACTAGCGTTTCACGAGGGGAGTCCACCTGTAGTACCATTCTTCTCACATCCGCATCGAATTTCATCGAATTTAGGCATAAACGGATCGTCAGAGAGGTTTGAAATTACAGATTGAGTTGAAAAAGCCATTCTTCACCTATGCATCTTTGGGATGGGGGGTTGTAATCACAAACAAGGGAAAAGAACAGCCAAAAGGGGCTAGTTGTCTGGGTAAAGAAAACAAAACCCTAACTCTCTTTGGAAACAGAGTCTATTTTTAGTCATTAACATATCACCAATTCTTCATAGATTTTACTTTTGTAGGATTTTAAGAATACACTTTATCATATTTTCTTCTGCTTTTCTTTTGCCTTTTTTTTTCCCGGAGCTCATAAATGGATACCCTAAGTATGACTGAGGTAATAAATTTTTTTCTGAAAATTTAGCCATTTTATCAATAATAAAATTTAAGGTTTGTGGGAGGGAAAATTCAATAACATAACCTATACATGCACATAGCACTATCATTTTAATAGCATGGTTTGATGTAATGCACGTTAAAACTTATGTGGCGTTTGGTTGAAAGTAATATAATCACTAGGCAATGAAATTAACCATGTAATGCAATGATTAGTATAATGAAATGGGATAATAATTACATGACAATGTTTGGTTACAAAGTTTTTTATAATTGCAATGGGATGAATTCATTTACAAACAATACTTAATTCTATATATGGCATGAAGTGCTTGCAATTCCATTCGTATTTTATTTTGTCTACTTTAATTATTTGTAGTTTTGTTGTTAATTATCATCCAATAACTTATTATCATAATTATGATAATTCACATGAGACTTACTTCACTTTATTTCCTCTAAATTACATGAATGTAATATTGTTCAAGTTTAGCAAGTAGAGAGAGAAGTTGATGATGATGATGATGATGATGATGATGATGAGAGAGAGAGAGAGAGAGAATATCTAGAACGTACAAAAATAAAATTACAATAATACGATCATGGTTTGAGTTAAACTTTATCTAATATGGAGATGAGAGAGAGGGGGTGAGGGGCCTTCAGACCTTTAAAAACGTAGTGGTATAAGGAAGTAGAGGAGAGATATTGGAGAGAAGAAAGAGAAAATCCCCAAATATAATATCTTATGGTTGGGTAGGCTTTGATTCAAAGGTATGTAATCACAATAGTTTAGGAAAACTGAGTAATTGTATTTGCATAGATTGAAGTAAATATGATTACAATGCAATCTTGATTACATTCCTTACTGGTAACCAAACATAGTAATAGAATTATCATTATTATTTTGATTGCATTACCACTTTGATTACACAGAACCAAACGAACTATTAGAATAACTTCCAGTGATGTTAAATCAATTGAGAAGCATTTGAAATGGCATCACTTTTCGGATTTGTTTGTGCTATAAAATTTACGGAGACAACTTTTACCTACCGGGAAAATGGGAAAAAAGGTAATAAATGATTCAAAAAAGTGAAAACCAGATCAATTATTCATTATTATATGACACAAGAAAAAGCAATTAATCATCTAATTGCACAGGTGAACGTTAGGAATAAATCTATAAAAGTGGAGCAGTTCTTCATTCTGTAGGGTCTTACTAATAATAATCCAATGACAAAGAAATTTTCTAAAACACATGAAATCATGTGATGTAATCAAGCAAACATTACAAACATGAAACATGTACAATAATTAGGCGAATGGAGTCCATAGTTAGGAGCTCTAGCACGTATTATACGGGCTGAGCATATAACTTGTATACCTGGACCTATTCTATTTCGCATTTTAGATAGATAGATAGATGTAAGGAAATGTAAGGAGATATAAGGAGCTGTAAGGGGATGTAAAAAGCTGTAAGGGGATATAAACTCTTAGCTATATCCTAAAAAATGCAAATAGAACAGGGCTTATGTCTCCTTGTATACTAGAACTAATAAAACAAAATATCTTTTTTGATAAAATTAAATACAACTCTTCAAATAAATTCATATTTTAAGTAAATAATTTTAAATATAAATAAATGTATGGTCATCTATAATAATATATGTTTTATGTCGAAACTCAAATATAATTTACGTCATTATATTATGTCTTTATATTTATGTAAATGTTGTGTTCATAAGATATTTATAAATTTTGTATATTGATAGTATCATTAAAAAATATATATATATTTCTGTAATTAAAATAAATGAATGTTATAAAAAATCTATGAGATCTAAGAAGATGTAAGGAGATGTAAGATGTAAGGAGACGCAAGAAGCTATAAGAAGATGTAAACTCTTCGCTAAATTCTAAAAAACGCAAAATAGAACAGAGCCTTTGTGCTAGTGCATTAACAACATTCAAATCCTTTGGCGATTAATAACTCGTATCTTCTTTTCAGAGAGAGAAATTTTCACATGTACCTAATCTAAGGAAAATCAAATCCTCATCTTTTATTGGGTAAAACAAACATCTTATCGCTAGACTGCCTCCTAGGGGAAAGGACAACAACACAAAGCCTAAGAATTGAACCGATCAATGACTCGTTAGAAATTGATTAGAATATTTGAATGACTTAGCTACAATAAGTTCTTTTTAATTTATTGTGGTGACTGTACTTGATTTAACTTGTCTGTATTTATTTTTGTTAAATTAACTTATTTAATTTATCTCTACTAAAGTGAACTTATTTTTACTAAATTAATGTATTTAAAATGAGTTCTATTGAATTTTAAATTTACTTTTTCTTGATTGAACTTATCTAAACTTCCTTTGTGGATTAAATTTATTTGAATTTAAGTATCTTTTGAACTTATGGAGCATGTGGTATGTGGTAATAGGACAATCAAAACAAGAATAGGGATGAGGTAACATATCTCTCATGTTTGGCATATTGAGAATGAGAATAAATTAGAGAATAAGATTGGATTTTATTCTCACTAAGTTATTCTAATGGAAGGGGGTGACATTTGTGATTGACAATTCTCCTATAACTATTAAACATCAATACTAGACTTAATCCCACATACCAAACATGGGATTGTTAATATTTTTGTTGGTCGGGCCCACTATGTTTAGGCCCAACGGCCACTTATGTTGCCTAGGGCAACAACCCTAACCACACCCCAAACTATATAAGGGGTGTTTAGGGGGTTAGTAAAAAAAAAAAAAAACACACTGATATTACATCTCTCATATTCTCCTAATTCTCTCTCACAGCTGAGCCACCATCCGTCGAGCTTTTGGGTTTAGGACGTGGCACATTAAAGCAACTCTAGTAGCCGCTTGGTATTCTTATATTATCGTGGACTATTACCGACAGTATACTTCCGTATTCAGGTTAGTCCTATTTCTTCCTACAGTGGTATCAGAGCCTAAACTGTTCGAATTAGTCCCGATTGAAAGATTAATAAATCTGCCGAAACTGATTCGTTCAAAGCATGCTATTTTTTATTCGTTTAATTTGCTTAATTTTCGTGATTATGCAAACTGCTAAAATCAGAAGCATGCTCATGTTATTATGATGCCCAGAACATATTAGAAACTGCAGATTTACTATCATGAACATATTAGAGTCTGCTAATCATGAAGATGCTCATGTTATTATTAATCTGTCCAGATAGATTCATGCTAATATACTCAGATCTGTTCTTGTTAATATACGTACAAATTACATACAGATCATAGTGATTCTGCCAAAGCATGTCCATGATTAATTCAGGCCAAAGACGGTTCCTTTTCCCTGATTAGTTCAGCCGTGAGATACATGCATGTTTCTATTTGTTTTTGAAACACCAGATTTGATTAATCGATGCTAAGGTATTATGTTACCATGATCCATGCTATGTGCAAATTGCAAAATCAGTAGGCGTAATCCATCTCCTTAATCACTGATAATTATCAAAAAAAAAAAAATCTGTGTGAATTTATGGAGTTATATTTCGATTGATGCCAGAGATAATAAATATTTTCATGCCCAGATATATACAAAAACTGTGTTGTTTTTAAGCTTATGCAAATAGTAAATATCAAGAATCATGCCAAAGACTGAGGACCAAACACATTGATTTGTTCAATTCGACCTCAGATCTCCACACCCATACCCAGAACCTCTCTGCCACACCACGACCCACTGCCTTGACCCAACCACCCCACATCCGAGCCCGAACCTCTAGGCCTTCTCTCATACCCACACACAAAAAAAAAAAAAAGAAATCAAAGGAAGAGTTGAGAACGAAACTAACCTCAACCCATCAGCACCGTCGGGGAGGGGGTGGCACATGTGAATCACGCGCCGCCACAAAAACACCTTTCGGTTATTTTCTTCCTCCCCAACCCTTAGCCGGCCCCGATCTGTTATTACCGGCCAAAACCAAGCCAAACAAACCCATCGCGGTTGCGCGTGTATGTCACGCGCCGTCACAGTGGTGGCGCGTTGGGCGAGTGGGTGGCGTCAATCGAAAGTTTAGCGGCCAATCTACTCGCCGACGTAGATTTTGGGTTGTTTTGGTTGGTGGTTGAACCAGGGATTGAATTCAAAGAGGCGGCTAGGGGGGTGTACCATCATCTGGGTGGTGGTGGTAGCCAGCGGTGATGTCTGGTGTCGAAGAAGAGGCCATGGCTGCCTGGGAACCACCGGGTACAAGATGGACGCAGGCGGTGAAGGTCTCGCCTGTGTGTCGAGATTGAATAAAGCCCGTCGAGGGATGAAGCCAGAGAGAGAGAGAACCTTTTCGAAGGGTTGAACCTTGAAGAGAGAGAGAGAGAGCCGAGGGTCATGGGCTGCGGGAGAAAAGGCAGAGTGGTGGAGCGGAAATATGAGAGCCGTGGTTCCTTTTTTAAGGAATTGATGAAATCTCGGCTTGATTTCGTCATGAAATAAAATTTTAAAAAAGGGGTTGAAATTGGTTCTAGAATCACCGAGATATGTCTCGGTTTTGGGCTAAATATTTTTGGGCTGTTTTGAGTCTTTTTAGTAGCATCTAGCCCAATTTCTCTTCTGGACCATTTTTCTGGATTGCTTTTAATGGTTTGGCATGATACAAGTTCATCATGACTAACATTGAAATTAGTTTTGATTGATTGAACTCATCATTATATATTAATATGTTTAATGTTGCATATAAATTCGTTTTATATGTTTATGAACTTGAAAGTTTCATGCCGAATAACTAGTAAATAATCAACTAGATTGTAGATATATGAATTTGTTTCATATATAAAATAACTATGTATGTTGTAAATATGTTTTACACAAATTTAACAAATATCTATGTGATATTTAGATCCCCCTTGGTATATGGATGAATATGTTTCATAACTTATCTAAATTTGTTTTATATAATATTCAATTACATGAATATGTTTCATGCTTTAATAATTTGTTGCAATAAGATGAACAATTACAAGTTAGTGAATTGTTCTGTCATTACCCTAGTTAATAAAAATGCTAGATTGAGCTTTAGATGAATAAGTTTCATGTTATTATTTTATGAATTTGTTTCATGAAATTTAAATTTGCAATATCATATGAATGCGTTTCATATAAATTACGATTTTTACTTTGAATTCGTTTCATTTTATATTATATGGATTTGTTCTATATAATTAATTGCAATTGATATTTGAGTGTATTTCATGTTACAAATTATGTTCGATTACATGAATATATTTCATGTTAATCACCTGTAAGTAGTTTTATATAAATGTGTTTTTATACGAACTACATGAGTTGTAGTAAAATTGCTAGTTGTTTAGCATCTTTTCTTGCCCAAAATTAGCTAATATGAGTTTGTTTCATGTTCTTATTAATTATGTAATTTAACAGTATTTTATGAGTTTGTCTCATAAAATCTAAATTTATAAGATTATGAACGTGTTTCATAATTTGCAAGTGACATTTGAATAAGTTTCATGTTACCTCTAATTATATAAATGTGTTTTATATAATGTTCTTTGGGCTTTTATGAATTTCTTTTGTAATATGTTATTAATCGAATATGTAAATATGTTTTATATAATAATCTGAATTTCATGGTTGATATGTCATTGATAGAGTGTTATATGACATATTAGTAGTTATACAAATTCATTTTATATAATGGTACAGTTTCATGTAAATTTGTTTTGCATGATTAAACTGAATATCTTTGTGATATTTCTGAAGGTGTTAATTAGTTTAACCATCATGTTCTCCATAAATTTTGTTTTATGGAAAGTGAGACAATTAAATTATAGAAATTTCTAATTCATGTTTGTATGTGATGATTATGAGTTTAGCGAAATTTTCGATCATGCGACATGGATAATAGAGTTTTTTGATAATTTAATTATTTGAAAATATGCTTAATGTCCACTTTACAAAATATATATACCTTTAGATATGGTAATTAAAATAAGGTTGGTGATTTCTTTACCAATAAAGAACTTGATAGCGCTGACTATGATACATAATGTCAGAGGATTCAGTTTCTTCTAAATGAACGTGAAATGTTAGGATACTCATTAGATTCTAGGTCTAATAGGATGACAAAGATGGTACTATTAGTGAACAGTATCTAGAAAACTTAAAAGCATACCAAAAGTGGTTTGAGAATAGATTGATCAAGATATTATACTTTGTCGTATTGCATCAATGTCGATCTAGTGAGGGAATTAAAAGTCACCCCACTGTTGAGTACGTGTGGGATTAGCTTGGCATCAGGTTCATCTGGATCCATTCCCTCATAAGGTTCTGGACCTAAGGTTGGTATTGCGAAAGGGAAAAAGGCTAAGGAAATAAAGAGAAGCATATAGCACGTGTGAGTACTATGACTATGGAAATTAGGAATCTTATGCTTGGGATTGTCCTAAGTCGATTAAGGTACCTCCTTCCATAGTTACTCCTGGATAATATGTGTGCTCTCAAACATTTGTTGCTAACTATGATCCTTAGTGGATTGTAGGTACGGGAGCAATCAAGTATATAGTTTAGGATTGAGTTGATTTTTGTGAACTTTTACTACTACCCAGTGGATTCAGAAATTGTTGTTTCAAGTAACGACAGTGAAAAAGTTATCCTTAAATTAAGGACAAATCATTCGAGGCTCCCTGAAGGGACTACGTTGTCTCTTCCCGATGCTCTCTATGCACCTGGGGTGTAATGTTTCCTTGTGTCTTCTATTCCTAAGATTAGTTTTTTTTTTAATTTTCATCTAGATGTCTTAGACATCATATGGCATGGTGATCTGTTTGGCCATGTCACATTGAAAGGTGTTTTCAATGTTTTTGGACAAAATAGAACATCTTCCATCCTTATCCTATTTTTGAATCTGTTTTTAGGCATGCTCGACTTGACCATAAGGGTCAAGATAGAGTTAATAGACTAGCTAAAGATGGCCTTGTAAGACCAACTCACTAGACTTAAGGTGCAAAATGTGAGTTATGCCTAGCTAGTAAAGCAATAGGAAATCTTTTTGTAAGATTTCGAGTCCATCAAATCCCTTAGCGTTCGCTCACTTTAGACATCTGCGGGTCCATGAATATGAAAGCATGTCATGGAGCTACGTATATTCATGATATAGGTATATGTACCTACTATCCCACCGTTATTAAGTACTTGATGTGTTCATATACTTTATAGCGGTAGTAGGACTCAATTGGGACGAAATATTAAAACTCTTCGAACCAATCGAGATCATGAATATTTTCTTCGTGAAACAAAATCCCGCAGTGTCGATTTTCTTAAGGATAAGTTCCCTAACATTTGGTGAAATTTAAAAGGACCTCAATTTGTATGCGTTACAATAATACCTTCAACCACCTCTCGGTGAGGGAGAGGATTTGAATTCTCACCAAGTCACCGAGGATGGTACACATTTCTTACTTGATAAGAATGATGAAGGTTTGTCTATCAAAGAGAATGAGATTCGTCCTCAATCTCCAATTGTTGAGGAGAGTTATTCCTGAATATGTAGTTAGTCCTCATGTTCAGGATCCCACGTCCAAAGGATAGTGGAAGTAATCTTCTCTTCATAATCAGGGTCCCATATCTTTTAGAGAAAGGGGGAGGGATTTCTCACCTAGGTAGACAAATAATGAAGGTCCCAGGATCCCAAGAACTGAGCATGGATTAATTCTTCGATGATATTTTCAAATCGAAGAGGAAATATTCCTATGCACTCACTTGTGAGTTGAGGCATCTACCTCTTATCAAGAGGCGGTTGGTTCACCAAATTACAAAGAGTGATTGGATGCTATAAGGGATGAGATGGACTCACTGACAAGGTTTGAGAACTCGTTGAAACTCCATCCCGATGTATGTCTTCAAGATAAAACATCGAGTGGATAGTTCAGTTGATAAGTTCAGGCCCAGATACTCTAAGCCCTGGTTGCCCATTCGGACTTTGAGTCGTTTGAAATGGACGTAAAAGTTGCATTTCTCAATGGTGATCTTGAGAAAGAGATTTATATGGACTAATCCATTGATTTTGTATCGAAGGGACGAGAGGACAATGTGTGTCATTCTAAAAAGTCCATATGTGATCTTAACCAATCTTCCGGTTCTTGGTACTCTAGATTCCATAAAGCCATCTTGGCTTATCTATGGTTTCAGAAGGCCATTGTGTATATGAAAAGATCAACATGGGGATTGCGTTCCTCACGTTGATGACATACCGTTGACTAGGAACAACTTGGAGATGATTAAAGCTACTAAAAGATAGCCATTCCATGTCTTTGAAACGAAGAACATGGGTGAAACCAGGTATGTCCTAGGAGTGGAAATAATCCACAGCCGTCTCAAGAAGCATACATCAAAATACCTTGGAACGATTTGGAGTTTATAATTCCTAACCCATAGATACTCCAGTTGAGAAGGATTCAACCTTGAGTCTTGCTCAATACTCTAAAACAGATGACAAAATAGAGATAATGAACAATGTCCTTAACCCTAGTGTCATAGTAAGTTTAATGAAAGCTATGTTATGTACATGACCCGATATTACTTTGTGGATAACTTGATAAGTCGTTATCAAAGTAACCCAAGACTTCCTGGTTGACAAGTCATCAGGAGAATCAAATGCTACCTGCGTGGTATTAATAACTCAGCATTTTGCTATCAAGGAGCAGGCCTCAAGTTGAGAGGATGCTCAAATTTTGATTGGGGTGGTAACTCGGATGAGTCTAAGTTAACCTTAGGACATGTCTTCACCCTAAGTGGGAGAGCCATGTCATGGTGCAGCAAAGAAGCACAGCTGCACAACAATGTCAGCTATGGAGGTAGATTGTGTATTTTGTACCATAGAGACAAAAAGCATTGCCATTGGATATATATATGTACACTAACAAGGTGATATGTTCCCTTGACTAAACCCATTCTTAGTAATACGTTCAAAGCTTATTGGTTGAGTCTTGGAATTCATGAGGTTTGATATCTAGACATGTTCTGTTACGTGATAGACATGTTTCTTTTATGTGCAAGATGCTCATTGTTGTACGTTAGGCATATTGAAATGTCACAGGCTTCTGATTGGCCTAGTCACACAGGCAATCTCCCTGACGCTTAGGTAGCGGGCAGGATGAGACTGGATCATATTGGCACTAGGTGTGCAATATTGATTATTCACACTGAAAGTGTATGAGTAGAATGAATATAGTCGCCTTAGTGAGACTAAGATGAGACTCGAAGGAGTCGAGTATGAAATAAGTTTTCATATTGAAGCCTGAAAAGCGGAATCTTGAGTGTCAAGATCAACATTCAGTATATTGATCTAGCGGCTCAGGTTAGATTTTTGGGTGAAAAATCTAGACTGATGATTCGCATGGTATAAAGAGTGACGAACCTAGCTAAGTGGGAGCTATGCCGTAACACACATCTCATACTGTGTGTGCTTATAAGACGACCCATATGTGGGGTGACAATTGAATTCCCTATCACTTGTCACTGTGTGACCCTGTGGACGATAACCCTTTGACTTAAAGATATGATATTAAGTCGAAACTTAATGATGCTACTTTAATATGATTCTCAAGAACCACAATGTATACGGTTCAGCGAGAACACGTTATGAAAGCAATTAAGTTAAGATGAGATTTCATGAGCGTTTAAGGAAAAATCTATCCACCATCACCATATCAGCCGGGCGATTTTGTTGAGAACATAATCATATGATATATCAGGCATAAGGGATTATAGATGCCACTGGTGATGCCTTGGGATATTTTTGGGGTATCGTATTTCGTAAAAGTGTTATGTTAGTTGAATGGTAACTTAATATAACACTACTGGTTATTTTTGGTTGCACGTCCTATTCCTGGTATAAAGTGTGAGGAGTTGTGGTACATGAAGAACACGTGTTTTACGGCCTAAGTGGTCGAGTGGGAGCTGTTGGTCGGGCCCAATAAGTTTAGGCCCATCGGCCACTTAAGTTGCCTAGGGCAACAACCCTAGTCACACCCCAAACTATATAAGGGGTGTTTAGGAGGTTAGTTAAAAAAAAAAAAAAACACACTGATATTACATCTCTCATATTCTCCTAATTCTCTCTCACGGCTGAGCCACCATCCGTTGGACTCTTGGGTTTAGGACGTGATACATTAAAGCGACTCCAGTAGCTGCTTGGTATTCTTATATTATCGTGGACTATTACTGACAGTATACTTCCGCATTCAGGTTAGTCCTATTTCTTCATACAATTTTACTTTAAATTTCCATACTCCAAACAAGGAGGTGGAAATTTATAAACCAGTTTTCAATTCCAAAAATAAATTCCCAATTCTATTATGAATTTTCATCCTAATGAACCAAATGTCCCTTAAACTTATTTAATTTAAAGTTATTTATTTTGAAGTAAATTTGTCTGAACTTACCATAACTTATTTTGAAAAAAATAAGATCAAAACAACAGAGCCTCGTACATTTAATTATTTTCAATGTCTTGTTGGACTTGTGCAACTAACCTTTATAGGACCAGCATTTATATGATTCATATTTTTATTTAATTTTTGTCTAAAGATATAGTCTTTTGGGAATAAAAATATAAATATGTATGATAAGATTACGTAGACTCGATGTGATTCTTTTTGAATACATATTTACTCTATATATTTAGGCAATGTCATGGAAACTATAAGAAATAGCTAAAATATGGATGGTTAATTTCATGACCAAAGTTCTAGCACAAAGAGAAATTATCAACGAAAGATAAAATCAATCTAGAAGAAAATATAATGGAGTGTTTGGTTGCAAAAACTTTTTGGGATAAAAGAGTTTTTTGGGGTAATTTTGGCTATTTTGACAGGTCAAATAGGTAATTGTAGAATTTGATAAAGAGTTGCTTGAAACAACTATTTTGACACAAACAACACTTTTTGAAAAGACTATTCCAAATAGTTTTTTCTAAACAACTTTTAACAGAAATGATAAAATTGCCCTAGGCTTTGGAGAAATTTCATATATAGATATTTAAGCTTATGTGCCTATTATAATAAACTTGGAGAAAAATTATCATATGATCAACTTAGATAATATCATAATAATTACGTTACTTATATTTTACTTGTTTTGATTATTTGTTCAAATGGGTTGTTTTGTTTATTTTACTTTACTGATGCTTTTACAACCATTGTAAAAAAAACATATCTTTTAAAAATTGCCTACATTTGATATTGTTGAAACCTATTGGAAATTGATAACTCTAATTACAGGTAGAATAAGCTTATATAATGGGTAAATAAAGTCCAGAGTAAACTATATTTAATTATTTTTTTCATTTTATAAAATAATTTTAAGTTAAAATATTAATTTACATTAATAGAAGGCTGAGATTATAGGATAATAATCAATGGTCATAATTGATTCCACTGTGCTGGTTAATACTAAGCAGCAATCACCATAGAAAACATTCATGACCCATTTAAAAATAATGTAAATTTTCATTTCCAAGAAAAGAAAAACTAATGTCTAATAAATAACACGAAAAGACTATAAGACATGGATCACGTAAATAAATTGTAATTGAAAAGAAATTAAGATAATTAAGTAATGAATAATGTAAAGTAAGTAGGAAACGTAGGGGGTTTTTTTTTCTTGTTGGTGCTTAGGAAAATTATGTTTTAAGAATAAAGGTAATTGGTACGTATGAGGTAAACTTAATTATTTTTAAAAAGAGAATTAGATGATCAATAAATGAAAAAATACATTCAAGCAAATAGTACACTAGAGAATGAGCATATACAAAATTACACCAAACAAATTTTTCAGAAACAACTAATTTTACTAAACATGTGTTTTGAAAAACAACTAATCCAAATAGGTAATACGAATAGCTGATTCAAACAATTAATATAAATAACTAAATGGTAATAGTTTAATTGTTTGACAAACAAGACCGATGCTTAAAATTTAGGAAAGCTTTAGGAAAAGGAAAAAAAAAAAAAAAGAAATGAAAACCAAGAAAGATCAAACTTCAATTTTCTTAATCAAACGTAGGTACACAATTTACCCGTTTAAGAGAGCCAAGGGAAAGTGCATTAATTGCACCCACTGTAAAACTTTTTTTTTTTCTTTAGAAAATATTGGTCCAGTAGTGAACAAGAACAGAAACACAGGGAGGGAGAATGCAAAGGCAGGCAGACCTCCTAATTGAGTTACGCTTTGGCCACTGCTGCAGCTGCTCAACTTTGACTCTCCAAATCTTATATAGATAATTTTTTTTTTTCCAATTATTCAGTTGGCATGAACTACACAATAATAAAGGGGCTACTAATTAAATAGCTTCTCAATTAAAGCTTACGTAAGAAAAAAAATTCTACAGACTACTGGGGAGGAGAAAACCTAAGATGAATAAATCTGAAGTGGGATAACACATTCGTGTATCTAATACCTTTTGCTGGGGGATATTGCTCAGCCCCACCCCCAATCAAATAGGGATATTATCATATTACCAATTCAATTTTGTTCAGACATATATGTGATGATGAAGGCTTATGGGAGGGTCATGCGAGACTTGTTTAGTTTGCAACTTTTCTTCCCCCCAAGAAAAATATTTTCATCAACCAAATGGCCACCTGTGGTATCTACCATAATTTTTTTGTTTATTACACAAGAAATATACATAAAACTAAAAATAAAATTTCGCAAAAATGATTGGAAAGTTTCCACTTTTTGTCATCAAGTTTTACTTTTTTTTTTTGGGGGGGGGAAATTTGTTTGTGTTCCCCGACCACAGCGGACAAGGGTTAGACAATCACGGTCACCACTTAAGTAGGGGTGGCTAGTATAACCTAAACCTATATAAAGAAAGGCTTAGGAAAATTAATAGGACTAAGTGGTATTAACCCTTAACAAAACACTCTCCATCTTTGCCTCTCTCACGACTCGCTCACCATCACTCGAGGTCCAGGTCTGGTGCATGGATTCAACAGTGAAGTAACCACCGGTTGATTGTCCTTTATTTACCAAATGCAACGTTAGTATCAGAGCAAAAGACCAACTATGCTCGCGTCGCTGATGCTTACCGTTTTCAACTGCCTCCTGCCTCCTCTCCCCTCCAAGCTCGCTTATCTGCATGCTGCCAACTAGAAAACTGCAAATGGACAGCAAGAACCCGCATGTGGCATCACACACTAACAGTAAGAAGTCAGGCACTACCTTTGTGGTGCTACCAACCTAGTATTTTGCTATCAGGGAAACGACCTAAGGTTGAAAGGATACTCGAATACCGATTGGGGTGTTGAACTGGGGAAGCCTACGTCAACCTCAGAATGTGTTTTCACCTTGAGCGGGGAGTCATATCATAGTGCAATAAGAAGCAAAACAGCATAACATTGTCAACTCTGGAGGCAAACTGTGTTGCATGTTACCATAGAGACAAAGGGCATTGCCATTAAGTATACATATACCAACAAGGTGATTGTTGTTTCCTTGACTAGACCAATTCCTAGTGATGCATTCAAAGCTCATATATTAAGTCTAAGAATTCGTAAGGTTCAGTACTTAAGGTGTATCTTATTATGTGGTGGACATGTTTCTTGTATAAAGAGCATTTATGTAATAAAGATTGATGTTTCTTTATCTAAAGGCTCATGATTTACTATCGCATGTTAGGCATATTGAAATGTCACATACTTCTGAATTGGCTTAATCACACAGACAATCACCCTAACCCTTGAATAGCGGGCAGTATGAGACTATAGCTAGGAAAAAGGATGGGTCGGGTCAAGTTCGTGTTTGTGTCGAAATTGAACAGGTTGGAAATCCTTCGGCCTAAACCTAATTAACCGATTTATTAAACGGGTTGGAAGCCTTTGACTTGAACCTATTTAATTTTTAAATAGATTGACCTGCTTAACCCGTTTAAGATAAAAGTCGAATTTAGTCATCTAATTACTCGTTTACCTGCTTAACATTTTCAAATAATACATAAGTACATATCATTAAAAATTACGTTTACATATCATAAGCAATTATCTCCAAACTTGCCCCGATTCATCATAATTCAATTCAGACTTTTTATTTTTTTAAATTTTTTGTCGTCTTAATTATCTAATAAAACGGTAAACAGATAAATCATAAATAGGAAAATGAGTTGAATTGCTTAATCTATTTGATTAAGCAGGTTAAATAAGTACTCTTTTATGTCGGAAATCTCGGCCTGAAACTAACCTATTTAATTAAATGGGTTGAATGTGTCAGCTCATTTAATTAGACAGGTTTAAAATTTGTACATAAATCCACTTAACCTCGTGTTAGTTTCAATTTCGATAATCGTGTTAGGTCAGCTCTACCCAACTCTATATGAGACTGAATCATATTGACATTAGAAGTGTAACAGTGATTCATCATACTAATAATATATGTTGATCTAGCAATTTAGGTTAGATTTTTGGGAGAAAATCCAGATTGGTGATTCGCATGGTATATAAAGTGACATGCCTAACTGAGTAGGAGCTATGCCATGACACACATTCTACTAAAAATCTTGCTTTTTAGGGCCTGTTCTTTTCGTGGGTCAATTCACATTTACCAACTTCAACCCACTTCAACCTACTTCAACCTATTTCAACCCACTTGAAAAAAAAAATACCAACTTCAATCTACTTCAACCTACCTCAACCTACTTCAACCCACTTCAACCAACTTCAACCCACCCCCTTTATAATTTTAATAATTTGTAAAGTATCACATGAAATTTAGGGCATGTTGTTTTCGTGAGTACATTGGGTAGGGAAAAGGGTGAAATCGGTTGAAATAGGTTGAGGTAGGTTGAGGTAGGTTGAAGTAGGCTGAAGTTAGTATTTTTTTTTGAGGTGGGTTGAAATAAATTAAACTAGATTGAAGTGGGTTGATGTAAGTTGAAGTGCATTGAAGTTGGTATATTTCGTATGTGATGGATTGAAGTGGGTTAAAATAATGAGAATGAAACTAATGTGTGATAATTTATGAAGTTATCGAAATTTTGTGAAATTTTTATTCATTCTTTTTTATTTTTTATTTTTTTATTTTTTATTTTTTAATTTTGTAATTTTTAATTTTTAATTTTTAATTTTTTAACTTTTAATTTTTATTTTTTATTTTTTATTTTTTATTTTTTAATTTTGTAATTTTTAATTTTTAATTTTTAATTTTTTAACTTTTAATTTTTAATTTTTAATTTTTAATTTTTAATTTCTAATTTTTTAATTTCTAATTTTTAATTTTTAATTTTTTAATTTTTTTAATTTTTTAATTTTTTAATTTTTAATTTTTAATTTTTAATTTATTATTTTTTTATTATTTTGTATTTTTTACGTTGTTTGTTTTATTTTTTACTTTTTATTTTTTATTTTTTAATTTTAATTTTTATTTTTTGAATAAAAAATTAAAAATTAAAAATTAAAAATTCAAACAATAAATTACAAAATAAAAAATTAAAAAAATAAAAAATAAAAAATAAGAAATAAGAAATAAGAAATAAAAAATAAGAAATAAAAATAAAAAATACAAATAAAAACTACAAATAAAAAATAAAAAATAAAAATGAAAAAATGAAAAATAAAAAATGAAAAATGAAAAATAAAAATGAAAAATGAAAAATGAAAAATAAAAAAATAAAAAATAAAAAATGAAAAATGAAAAATTAAAAATTAAAAATTAAAAATTAAAAATTAAAAATTAAAAATAAAAAAATAAAAAATAAAAAGTAGAAAATAAAAAATAAAAAACAAAAAACAAAAAAACAAAAAAACAAAAAAATAAAAAATAAAAAATAAAAAATAAAAAATAAAAAATAAAAAATGAAAAAGAATAAACAAAAATTTCACAAAATTTCGATAACTTCATAAATTATCACACATTAGTTACATTCTTATTATTTTAACCCACTTCAACCCATCACATAAAAAATATACCAACTTCAACCCACTTCAACCAACATCAACCCATTTTAACCTACTTTAATCTATTTCAACCCACCTGAAAAAAAAAATACCAACTTCAACCTATCTCAACCCACCTCAACCTACTTCAACCTACTTCACCCTTTTACCCACCCTATTTACCCACGAAAAGAACAGGCCCTTACAACGGAAAATGCCGGCCGAAAAAGAGACCTTTGCAAAGGCCGGTGGACATTGCAATGGAAAGACGGGGAAAGTAAACCGAAGCAGCGGATGGTCTGACGGACATATATTCTGTTGGAATCTCCGATGGAATCCGACCAATCCGACAGAATTCCGACGGAATGTCCATCGGAATTTTGGTCAGCATTGACCAGATTCTAGCAAAAAATGATAAACTTTTTTTTAAAAAAATATACTCTGTTCAACGGAATATTCCGTAGGACGTTACTGTCCGACAGAATATCCGACGGAATACTTCTTCTTCAATTCAGAAGGTGAAATAGAGAGAGAGGGAGCGCACGACTTAGAGAGAGGGGGGAGCGCCGTGGATGTCGCTGTCGTGAGCTTGCCGCCGGCTGTCATTTTTGTCATCGGCCACCCCAATTTCACCACCATTTTTCTCTTATAATTTCAAGTAAGTGATGTTTGTTTAGTTTGTAGTAAATGTTTTGATGAATTTTATAAATTTGAGCTAGAATTTAATAATTATGTGATAATTTATGTTGGTTATTGAAATTTTATTGAGTTATTTGTAGATTTTGGGTTTTGAATTTGGCTGTGTTGATATGAATATGAAAGTTTACTATGTAAGTGTTGTTTATTTAATTAGTTTGTAGTAGATATTTTGATGAAATTGAGAAATTGGAGTTACAATTTAACAATTATATGGTAATTTGTGTTGGTTGTAGAAATTTTATTGAGTAATTCGTAGATTTTGGATTTTAAATATAGTTGTGTTGATGTGAATGTGAAAGTAATTATTAAGTATTATTAGTAATTGCGTGGATGATGTAAAAATTCAATTGAATGTTATTTTTGGGAACTTATTATTTGGAGTTGTGAATTTGTAAGTTTATAGAATTTTATATTGAAAATGGAAGTTTGGTGTGGCTAACTCATAGAATTTATGATGGTTAAAATTAATAGTGAATATTTAGAAAAATTAGTATGTTAGTATATAGAAAATATCGGAGGGTGAAATATTGTGACGTATTATTTGGATGACATCTGTACTTGTTATTTAGTATTGCAGAAATACCTGTAATATATTAATTTCAAAATTTAGATAATATTTGTAATTAGTAGATTATTTCGTACGTTATACCTAAAATGTAATAATTTAAATGAAGGTATGTTAGATAATAATTGGAAGTTGGATAATGAAGTTGTATTATTTTATAAATGCGTAAATATTATTTATTGTTATGTACGTAGATTAAATAATAGTTTATTATATATAATGTAAATATTTGAAGTTTTAATTTATGTAGATGATTAATATGAAAGATATAGGTAATAAAAGAAAACATATTGCGAACGAAAAAAAATTACATTATTGTTACTGTGAATGTCGTTATTGTCGGTGTGAATGTCAAAAGTTTGAACTGCAATTTCAGACAGTCGAACAGGTTGACATCCTACCCTAATTATCGTAATGTCTTTTTTTGTGCATCGCATATTGAACATAGTGTATGATAAAGTAGTACAATCATATGTAAATCATTGATGCAACTATGCATGAAGAGAAGTGTAATCATTATGTCCATTATTATTATAAATAAGGAATTAACGTATATATTTATAATAGTCCACAGTGGATAATATTGATGGACCACTCCATCGGAGGTGAATGTATAAAAGATTTTTACCAAGTAGAAAAGGGTATAAACAATAATTTTTAGATGGAGTTGAATTGTTTGATCAATTTGTAAGACGTCAAGTGGAATTCATAAATAATGGACATCATAGATGTCCTTGTGCCAAATGGCGAACAGAACCTGATGACGTGAGATTACACTTGTACCAAAATGATTTTGTTAAAGGTTATTGGTACTGGACATCTCATAGGGAAGTAGAACCTACTTCCTATGACAATGTTGGAAGTAGCAACGCACAAAACTTATATGAACACATGGTTTTAAGGCCCATAGACGTTGATAATACTGAACAATTTGTGGATCATGTTGAAGCAATAGTGAATGATGTGATGATTACTAATGAAGTTAGTGGCAATAAGCAACCAAATGCAGAAGCTCAGGCATTCTATAATATGTTTCAAGCTGCGCAGAGACCTTTATAGGATGGGTGTAGTAACCAAACTGAATTGTCAAATGTGGTCAGATTGATGAGTATCAAATCTGATTATGATATGCCTCAAAATTGTTTGAATGCGGTGATGCAATTAATGCAAGAGAGTTGTCTGTCAGACAATCGTGTCCCTAGAAATTACTCAGAGTTGAAAAAGAAAGTTCGAAGTTTGGGTTTAGATGTACAAACTACTGATTGTTGCCGCAATGATTGTATGTTGTACTTTAAGAAGGATTCAGCAGTTGAAAAATGTAAGTTTTGTAATGCACCAAGATGGAAGCCAAAGAAGTTAGGCGATAATGGGAAACCAAAACCATATGTGAAAATGTTCTACTTCCCGTTGATACCTAGGTTACAACGCCTTTACGCCTCAAGAAGTACAGCTGAACACATGAGGTGGCATTATAACAATAGGTGTGAGAATGGTGTTCTTTATCACCCTTCAGATGGGGAAGCATGAAAACAGTTTGATCGCAAACACTCAAATTTTGCTTCGGAGCCCCGTAATGTGAGACTTGGTTTGTGTGTGGATGGGTTTACCCCATTTGCACAATCTGCACAGCCTTATTCAATTTGGCCTATTGTTGTGACACCTTACAACCTTCCTCCGGATATGTGCATGACAACGCCATATATGTTGTTAACTTACATTATACCTGGGCCTACAAATCCGAAGAACAAAATATATGTGTACTTGCAACCTTTGATTGATGAGTTGAAAATGCTATAGGATGGTGTTCAAACTTATGACATTTCAATGAGGCAGAATTTCGTTATGAGAGCTATATTAATGTGGACAGTAAATGACTTTCCAGCCCTTGGAATGTTATCTGGATGGAGCACTCATGGTGTTTTAAGTTGCCCTGTTTGTATGGAGAAGTTGAAAGCAACGCATTTAAAACATGGGGGCAAACCATCCTGGTTTGACTGTCACCGTCGATTCTTGTCTAGACATCATGCATTTCGAAGAAACCGAACTGCATTTCGTAAAGGAAAAGTTATGAACGATGGTCCTCTATCCAGAAAAAATGGGGAGGAACTATACCATGAGGTTCAGAGTCTTCCTAAAGTAACCACTGATGGAGATTTCATCATCCCGGGTTTTAAGGAGAATTTTCAAAACATGAAGAGCCATAACTATCATGTATTTTTACAGATGCTTATGCCAATAGCATTTCGTGCCCTTCCAGATGATGTATTAAAACCACTCGTTGAGTTAAGTGAATTTTTCAAAAATCTTTGCTCAACAGTATTAAGGGTTGATAAGGTACAAGAAATGCAACGCAATATAAGTATCAAACTTTGTAAATTAGAGAGAGTTTTCCCACTGAGATTCTTTAATGTCATAGAGCACTTACCTATACACTTGGCAGAAGAAGCATACCTAGGGGGTCCAGTGCAATATCGATGGATGTATCCATTTGAAAGATAAATATTTATCTAAATATCACAGAGCACTAAATTCAGCAATAGCGTTATACTGAAATACTTATATAAGTTGTTGTAATTTAGGTACTTTGGATGGCTTAACAAGAAGATAAAAAACAAAACGCATCCTGAGGGATCAATGGCTGAAGCATACTTGGTGTTTGAATATCGCAGTTTTCTTCGTATTACTTCGATGCTGATGTGCCTTCAATGTGCATAAGACGTCGATGTAATGAGGATGACACTGACGAGCCACAAATGCAACCTACTTTATTAAACTTTCAAACCCAAGGAACTCCAGTGGGAAGTCGTACACAGAGGCACCTAATTGATGAACAGTTGCATGCTGCACACCTTCACATTTTGTTGAATTGTACTGAAGTTCACCCTTGTATCGAGTAAGTCAAACCTGCGCCTTTTTTGTATTGTAATGAAGTTAATTGGGAACTTAGTGCTGATGAATATCATTCTCACAGTTTATTCAAACAATAACAATTACATGAAAATCCCACTTTAACAGACGTGGAGATAGACGCCTTGATTGAGGCTGAATTTATTTGGTGGTTCAAAAAAGCAGTAAGAGCGTAAACTTGCCTCTTATATTATATATTCATCTCCTTCAGAACATCTTACACATGGTTCCCATGTTGATCAAGTTCGTAAAAATTAATGTAGGTTGAAATTGTACAAATCTTTAATGACGAACGCCAAGTACACATATACCACTTGACTCAATTGCCTTTAAGAAAAGTTACATCTTGGTCTGCATTCAGAGTTAATGGATTTCTATTTCACACACAGAAAAGGTGTGAAGGGAAAACGACTTTCAATGGTGGGGTTTGCATTAAAGGGAGCGGGGAAGGTGGATATGAGGACGATTATTGATGGGAACCATCTTCATAACCCCTCCAACCTTTCCCCCTCTATTTCCCAAGGGTCCAACACCAGCAAGGAAGACCAAGAAGTGCAATCCATGGTCAGAAACTTCATGAACAATACCAACAACCTGCTATCCAGTTCAACCGGAAAATGGCCCGGTTTTGTCCCTCTTTTTGGACCAGCCACTGAGGGGATAAGTGACTTCCATGACCACCCCCTTTAAGTTTAGGATGATATCTTTCCAATAAGACTAGTTGTAAGTCACTTAGACGTCGTTTGCTAGGTCAAATAGCAAGTTCTTTCAGACTGTGCAATGCAGGTCTGAATCCAGCACAGGTCCGAAATAAAGGTCAAATGGTTGACCTATTGAACTCCAACTTTTTTGAAACTTTAGGGCATGAAAGATGAGATAAATATTTATCAAATCATTAGCCTTAAAGGACCAGGAAGCACCCCCTTGTATTGCTCTGAACCAGCGGAAAGGATGGTTTTAATTCCTTTGGATTGGTCCATAGCTAGTTACTACATAGTGATGTAATTCTTGGTTTTCTCTTGTCCTTAGCTGCAACTTGACTTGTACCTGAGTATTTCCAACAGCATTAGAGGTTTGACAACTCATTTGGGAGCATCATTAGTCCTAATGAGGTGTCACAAGTAGGATTAGACTTAGTAGTACTTAGGCTATGGCTTGAATTGATGCCTAAATATACTACTTGTCTCTTGGCTGCATTTTGAACCCTTAGGGATCTGTGTATCGATCTTTAAAAGGCAGCCAAAGCTCTCTTGTAAACAACTTTTGGATGAAATTAAACTTTGAGTTGTGAAAACTCTCTCCATTCTCTCTCAAAATCCCTAGTGTTGCATCTTGAGTGTTTGGCAACCTCAAGTGGGTCTCTAGGTCTTCTTAACTCAACCAAGAAGGTGATTCACTTCTGTAACTTAGTTGAAGGAAGAAGACTGCCCAAGTGTGCAAACCAAGGTGGGTCTTCAATCACCCTTGCTAGTCCACTTGTTTCTATCTTGGTTCTTGGTTACTTTGGTTCCATTTTCATCCTTCTGCCCAAATGCATTCTTGTTTCCCTTTTGCTTATCCTTGCATTAGTTATTATGGAATCCTCCAAGAGGCTATTCGCATTGAATATCTTGGAGAGCCGCTCAAACAATGTATGTTGTTCATATGTTATTGGTTTGATAACACCCCTCGAGGAACACATTGTCCTAAACTATGTCCATTTATAGAGGTGAATGCCACTTGAAGATATAGAAAATATGATCCATTTATATTTGCTAGTTCTGCAACCCAAGTGGTATACATGAAATGCCCGAATGTAATAAGAGATAAGTCTAACTGGTAGGTTGTTGTACCAAACAAACCTAGACATAAAGTGAATAACGAATTCACTTTACCAGTTGCATTTCAAGAGGAACATGTATCTCACATGACACTTGTGAATGACACAATTCCTGCAACTTTGTTGAATGAAGAGGAAGACATTGAAGTTGTTAATAAAGAAGGTGCAAACGAGGGAGGTTCGGAGGCAGAGTGGGATGATGATTATGAATATATTGAAGACGAAGTCATTTTCGACCATGAAGATTCTGATGAGGATAATGAAATTGAGGATGATGACTAGTATAATAATTCCTAAATATACATTAAATCAATTTGCCTATTTGCATATTGTATGCATGTGGACTTTTTCTTTGTATGGATGTACACTTGGTCATTCTATGAGTGTAGCCTTTGTTGAATAATTAATGACACAATTATTATTATATGATTTGATAAAGTTGTTTAATTCTTTTATTTTATGTTATTTGATCACTACGGTTTGTATGTTTGTCTTAAAGATGTCAGTTATGCAACGTGAACGCGGAGGTGGATGTGGTAGAACTCGGGAAAGAGGTCATAACAACCAAAGTGACCAAGCAGAGGAAGAGTTTCAGGGATGGCAAAACTACCAAGACATCCCTTATAATGCTTTTCCTGATCCCAACAGCGTCTAAAATATGCAATTCAACCAACACATTCCTCAAACTGCTATGTTCTCTCATGTTGACATTTCCTTCTTCTAGTCACAAAGACCTCCTAACACTCAGACTCAAGAAGCATTTATGGATAATCAATTTGGTTCCTACATCCCTGTACCACATGTCATTCCACAACATAATGAACAAAGAAGTCGGGATCACAGTAAAGATGCTTCAAGCCATGGGAGCACGTCCAATAAGGTGTTTATTAGGCCAGATGGTAAAGAATAAGTGATTATACATTTCCACTTTTGTGTATTCAGAACCCAAACATACATATAAATATGTTTGTTGTGAACACAAATTTGTAACTGTATTTCTTACTTGCAGCTTCTTTCCCTATGATGTGGTGTTTGAAATAACGAAGATATTTGTGAGTAAATTTCCCGAGCCTTAGCCAACATGGGGTAAAGTTCCTAAATCATAACGGGATCTGTGGTTTGGCGAGTTCAAGGTAAGATAAATTTATAAGTTCACTACAGCTGTAAATATGTTGTTTACTAATATATTGTTTATGTTTTGCTGACTTTTCTTTTAGAGAAGCATTTCTATTGGGCTCTAGAGCATGACTCCCAGATTAGAAGGAACTTTGAGGAGAAGGGGGCTAGTAGATTGAAGGACACATTTGGGGAGCTAAGGAAAAGGGGCAAGCAGCCTCTGTGGTTGTCTAACAGCGCTTGGAAATCATTCAAAAGTACCGGGCTTTCGAAAAATTTCAAAAGGTGAGTGCACAAGCAAAGAAGAACCGGAACAGTGATCAGGATGGCTTATGTCCTTCTTTGCATACATGTGGTTCAATCCCATTTAGTGAGCAAAAGAGACGTTTGGTAAGTACGAAGAACTCTCACTTATTTCAACTTATTGCATTCTATACTTTTTATGTGTTTTAATTTGCAATGTATGAAGAACTCTCACATATTTCAACTTATTTGCATATTGTGTAGGTTAAGAAACTTCAAAGGGAGCCGACTACAAAAGAGCTATTTAAAGACACTCATCAATATGAGCAGGACAACACATGGGTTGATAAAAAAATATGAAAAAACATATGTAAGTAACATCTATTTTTTACGTGTTTAAAATATTCTTACTCCGTCGGCGTTACTAGATCTGAAACACATAATATTTTTGATCTTATTTTATAGACGGAGCATCAACAGGAATGGGAACATATCAGGAATTCCCAATCTTCGACAGATCCTAGCTCCGATCCATCTGAAATTCCATCTGAGACAGAACTGTGGGTGCAAGGCAACTTAAACAAAAGGGAGCGCGTGTATGGACTAGGTTCAGAAGGGGTGAAACGTAAGCACCTGTTCAAGTCCACAGCAACATCCAGGGGCAGCCAGGAGCTAGATGTGCGACAGACGGTCACCTAATTGAACAATGAGTTAAGTTTAATGGCGGAGTTAAATCGCCGAACTGAAGAGAAGAGCCGTCATTTAGAAGAGAAAGTGATGACGTTGAGTGAACAACTTAGTAGGGTGCAAAACACACTAAGTGAGTTCATTATATCTCAACAAGCATCTGGTTCTGGATCACGCCCACCCCTTCTTCGCGCCCTCGATAGCACCACCGCTCCACTTATGCTGCTGTTGCTCCTCCTCCTCAGCCCCAATGTGAAAATGCTGATGATGATGGTGATGGTGATGGTGATGGTGATGACCATAGGTATAATCCGTACTCTACTTACAACTATTTCAACTATTATAACTTATAACATTCGGTAAATTTCATATTATGTTATGTATATTGGGTACAATGGTTTTTGTTTGTGCGTGCATCTGGAATTTTGAACAGTTTCTAATTGTGATGTTGAATGAAAGTAACCATTTGTGATGGTTACTTTCGGAATTAGTTAGAATGTCGATGCGTTTGTGTGCAAATGCATACTTGTGCTGGTTAAATGAATGTAACCATGTGTGGTGGTTACGTAGTTCTGATTGATGTACCACGTGTGGTGGTTGTAAATATTGTGTAAATTGTAGTTTTGGGATGGCTCAAGGTGCCCCTTTTTTTAAAAAAAATTCTTCAAAATTCCAACGAATTTTCCGACTGTGAGCGACGGATTTCTGACGGAAGTCTGACGGAACTTTAAATTTTTGGGGCTTTTTTCCTTAAAAAGTGAGGCAGATGGAGCCGATGGACCTTTTGGCTGTCGCATGCAAGCTTTTCTGTCGGGATTCCATCGAAACCCAATTCCGACGGCCTCTGTTCTCCGTTAAAATAGTGTCGACGGAATGGTATATTCCGTCGGGACGTGTTCCCGACCCGCTTTATTCCAACGGCCCATCTCGGTCGGCTATTCTGTCATAAAATCATTTTTTCGACGAAAAAAGTTACTTTGTCGGTCAGAAATTCTGTCACTGTGTCACCTTATAAATGGAAAACATCATGGGCTAATAAGATGACTTATAAATGGAGTGACAATTGACTTTCATATATTTTCTCACTGTGTCACCTTATAAATGATGACCGTACCCTTCGACGTAAAGTTATGACATGAAGTCGAAGCTTGATTATGCTACCTTAATGTATTTCTAAGGGCCATGATGTTTTCAATGAGAACACATTAGAAAAGCAATTAGGCTAAGTTGAAATATCATGAGTAAGAAAAAATTTATCCATCTTTATCATATCAGCTTGAACGATTATTTTGAGTATGTAGTCATATGATATGTCGTATGACATAAATGGACTAGATATGCTACCACTAATGTTTAGATTATTTGGGGTATCGTATTTTATAAAAGTGTTATGTTATTTAGATGATAACTTAATATAATACTATTGGTTACTTTCTAGTTGCACGTCTCATTCCTTATATGAAGGTTAAAGAGTTATGATTCATAAAGAGACATGTGATTCATGACTTACGTAGCTAAGAAAGAGCAGTTGGGTGACCCTAGTGGAGTAGGGTTAGATGGCCATAGTCGCCACTAAAGTGGTGGCGGCTAATATAACTTAAATCTATATAAAGAGGGGCTTAGGGGGATTAATAGGAGTAAGTAATATTAATTTTAAACGAAACGCTTCCTATCTCTCCCTCTTTCTCAAGGCTACCTCACCGTCATTTAAGGTTCGAGGTTGGGGCGTGGATTCAACGGTGACTCTAACAGCCGCCAGTTGATTGTTTGTATTAATTTGTGGGCAATTTTCGAGCAACAAAATTATACGCTTTTGCACTTCTAAGATATGTCCTTTATTTAACAATGGTACAAGATAGAGAAAGAAGGATCCATTGTTTCCATCAAACTTTCCTAGATATAAAGTAAAGGTTTTTTGTTATATAGAAGAAGTCTTATAAGATCAGTAATGAGAGTGTTGATACTTAATTGAGAATCAATGTATTTTCTCCTTGTGAAGAAAATGTTACTTTTTTTCTTTAATTTGAAGCTATGATTATGTAGTATGTGTATATTTCAATAGTTTTGTAGTAGCATTCTACTTTCTCTCACTCTAAACATACAACAACAACTACTACTACTTTCATTGTAGATCACTCTTATGCAGGGTCTGGGGATATGCAGCCTTACCCCTTCAGACATCTCTACTCTCAGGAAGGCCGATTCTGAGAGACCCACATACATTCAGAACTGAAATAAGGTTTATAAAAAAGGAGGTGACAAAGTAATAAAAGAAATACTTGCAACAGCACATTAATAGATAAAGGTACCACACCTCCAACAACTACTATTGGAATGCAAGAAGATGCAAATGCAAATTAGGGAATTAAAAAAAAAACACCTATTATACATCAACCACAAGAAAGCCTAGAAGTTAGCTACCCATGTTCCTCAACCTTAATCCTCGACCTGCATAGACTCCTATCCTAAGTCATGTCCTCCTAGCCACAAACAATTCATATCGTGCGTAATCATCTTGTTCCAGTTCTTCTTAGGTCGTCCTCTACCTCACCTACACCCATGAAGGATAATCCTCTCACATCTCTTCACAAGTGCGTCCACGGTTCTTCTTTTAATATGACCAAACTACCTTACTCTATTTTCTTTCATCTTATTATCTATAGATGCCACTTGAACTTTGTCATTAATCACCTCATTCTTGATCCTATCCAATCTAATGTGGCTGCACATCTGACGGATCATCCTCATCTCTGCTAGCATCAGTCACTGGACTTGATTCCTTTTTATCGCCCAATACTCAGAGCCATACAACAAAGCTGGTCTAACAACTATACAATAAAGTTTACCTTTTAATCTTACTGGTAAACTTTTGTCAGACAATACTCCTGAAGCACTCTTCCATTTTTATCATCATGCTCTCATCTGATGGTTAATGTCCTTGTCCATATCCCCTTTGTCATCAATGACCAAGCCCAAATATCTGAAATTCTCCACCCTTGGTACTATCACCTCATCGATGGTGACTTCTCCATTGTCCTCCTCTCTTATACTGAAACTACACCGTAAATATTTAATTTTCGATCTACTTATTCTAAAACTGCTAGACTCTATGATATGCTTCATTACTCTAACCTACTGTTAACTCTAACCTTAGTCTCGTCAATAAGGATAATATCATTCACAAATAACATACACGAAGGTACCTCCTCTTGGATACCTTTCGTGAGTTCATCCATTATGCAAGCGAACAAAAAGGGCTAAAAGTTTGTCCCTGATATAGTCCTATATCCACTAGAAATTCCTTTGTGTCTCCTCCAAAAGTCCTAACACTCATCGTAACCCCCTCATACATATCCTAAATAATTTAGATATATGCTCCCGATACCCCTTGTTTTTCCAAACATCTCTATTAGACTTCGAGGGGTACCCTATCATAGACTTTAGCTAAGTCTATGAACACCATGTGGAGATCCTTTTTTCTATCCCTATATATTTCCACGAGCCTCCAAAATAAGGTGAATTGCTTCTGTGGTCAATCTACTTGACATAAAACCAAACTGGTTCTATGATATTCAAATAACATGCCTCAACCTACTCTCAATCACACATTTCCTATAATTTCATGGTGTGACTAAGTAACTTGATACCTCTGTAGTTGCTGTAGTCTTGAATATCACCTTTGTTCTTGTAGAGAGGGATGACTGTGCTGCGTCTCCATTCTCGGGGCATCTTTGCTTTCCTAAAAATGACATTAAATACCTTCGTTAACCACTTTAGTTCATTTTCATCCAAACACTTCCACACTTCTACAGGAATTTGATCTGGGCCGACAGCCTTTCCATTAGTCCTCTTTCTTAGGGCCGTTTTAACCTCATCCACTCTTATCGGGTCCCAAAGGTGATAATATGGTTGCCTTTCACTAGTACTTTGCTTCATTCTCTAAGAAACTTTAGCCAATTCACCATTAAAGAGCTCAAAAAAGTAGCTCTGCCATCTACCCTTTATTTCTTCCTCCTCTACTAGGACCTTACCTTTTCCATTTTTGAAGCACCTTACGTTACTCATGTCCCTAGTTCGCCTCTTCCTAGCCCTCGCTAGTTTAAAGACCTCCTTCTTATCTTCTTCGGTCTCGAGTCTTTGATATAACCTTTCATAGCCACTGCCACAACTTTCTAAGCAACTTTCTTCGCAGCCTAGTATTTACCTTTATTAACTGCTCTCTCTGCTTCGATTAAACTATTGACTATAGCTGCATAAACTTCTTATTTTTGCTTAACCTTCTCTCTTCATCGTTCCACCTCTAACCCAAGGAAAAGGTCAAGGCAAAATATCTCCATAATTTTTGTAACTAAAAAGGTTAAAAGAGAGTTAAAATAATTTTGTCGACTTTCACTTAAATTTTGATGTACAAGTTTACCAAGCTTCGACCGTAGGGTGGGGATTCTTATGAGTGTAAATTCTCTAGGATTTTCTTGATCAGATGGATGAGGAGTGCATAAGTTCACGTGCGATGCTCAGCCTCAAGCCCGCCCAAGCGTGAAAGATTCTGTAAACCCGTCCGGGGGGCCCTCCCTTCCGTGAAAGCATTCACCCAATTATTGAAGATGCTCTTGATTGCAACAAAGAACAAAGGGAACATAATTTATTTAGAGCCATACGCGCACACCGTATGATTAATTGACACCACGTGCATGGCACGAGTTACAAGTAATTTGGGCTTTCATTTAAAGTTAAGAAAAGTTGACCCAACATGATTACTGACTCAAAATCGATATAAAATTAAGTGAGTTTGGATATAAAGTTTCAACCCGTTTAATTAAATATGTTGACACATTTAACCCGTTTAATTAAATGAGTTAGGTTCAGGTTAAGATTCCCGACACGAAAAAGCACCTATTTAGTCCGTTTAATTAAATGTGTTAAATAAGTCAACTCATTTTTCCCTTTGACATTTATTTGTTTACCTTTTTATTATATAATTAGGAATAAAAAATTTAAAAATTGTGAATTATGATGAATAGGGAGAGTTTTAGAGGGTAATTATTTAATGTGATATGTAAATTTAATTTTTAACACTATATAATTACGTATTAGTTGAAAATATTAAATGCGTAAATGGGTAATTAGGCGACTGAACACGGCCTGTTTATCTTAAACGAGTTAAGTGAGTCAACCCGTTTAAAAACTAAATAGGTATAGGTTAAGGTTTTTCAACCCGTTTAATAAATATGTTAGATTCAAGTTGAAGAATTCTCAACCTATTTAAGTTTAATACAAATATAAATTCGATTCGACCTGACTTATTATCCAACTCTACTTCCATTGCTAGAACCATGCAAAGCAAAGCTTTTAATTTGGCGCTATCGTTCCCGAATTTGATACTTTCAAGCTATCTCCTGCAGTCCTGCATGTACTTCTGAAGATCCTCCACGTCCGTTCCATGCTTTTTTCTACTTTAATATTAATATTAAATTTGTTCAATTTTCTGAAAATTTTCAGTATTTTTTATGAATTCTGATGCCTTAATGGACATATTTGGCAAACAAGTTTTTGACTAGCTTTTTGGCTAAAAAATTTTTTGGTTCAAAATGAATTATTTGATGAAGTCAAAAAGGTTTGGTGACATAATTTTTTTAAAAGAGTCTTTAATTTTGCATCCAAAGAGTCGGTTTTCAAAGGCTAATTGTACGAGCTTTTTGAAAAATTAATTTTTTGTCTCACAACTTTATCAAAAATAAGTAATTTTATCAAACGAACTTTCTATAGAAACTTAATTTAAACCGCTAATAAAAACAGCTAACAACTACTATAAATAGCTACTAGCTAACAACTACCAGTTGTTTGTTAAATAGCATCAATAAATTATTCTCACTCTTGAGGACTCTATAAGACCCCTCACTATAGGTTTTTTTCTCAAACTTTGTGGTTACTTATAGTTAAATAAAAGGAAAATACTAATGGTTCAAAATAAGGGATAATAAGGAAAATAACAACATGGATTTTGCCTTCAAGTTGAGGGCATATTGTCTTTTACTTATCAAAAGTATTTATTACTTATTATTGTTGAAAGTTACTTTAAAATGTTGAAAGTTACTTAAAAGTGTCGAAAGTTAATGAAATTTGTTGAAAATTATTTAAAGTTGTTGAATAATGCTGAAAGCTATTGAATGACTAAAGAAAATATAATTAGGTATTTTCCATAACTATTTTTTCTTTTTAGGGCAAATAAGATGTAAAGACTGATTTAGATGAGATCTCAACCCAGCTAACTGATAACAACTACTGAAGACTTTACTAGTTGACCTAATTGATGCCAACATTTTTTAATAATATTTAATAGTACCAAAAGTTGTTGAAAATTATTTAAGGTTATCTAAAGTTTCGGAATATTTTCTTATAAGAAGAAGGAAAAACTCATTAAGAAAAAACCATATGGCATATGCAACAAATATGTCCTTATAAGAATAAATATAAAACATCAAAATAAACTCTTATCTTTAGAAATGCAATGGTAAATATACTATCTATCGGCTCTAGATTTGAAGCATTATTCTTGTCATTAACTGCGTTCTTTAGAAATATAATGGTAAACATACTATCAATCAACTCTAAATTTATAGCATTATTCGTGTCATTAACTGTGTTTTTTAACATTAATGCATCTTTCTCGAACATCTATGGGTTACAACATCACTTGATGGAGCAGATGTGTTTAACCTGAAGTTATGTCATTTTATACCCTTTTATTATTTAATATTTGCTCACAATAAATAAATTTAATTAGGATCTTAATAAATTTTTGTTTAGCAAATGCTTATTTGACATGATAGATTACACTTAAAAGGAAGATCATTGCAATAAAATTATATGAAATTTTGTTGTTGTCTCATTTCTTAATCAAAATAAATATATCTAAATGTGATGGCATCAAAATCATGCTACACTTGAGAAATTCACTTTCTAAATTTCCAAATATATGATAAATCACACAGAGGTAATGAGCCAAACTCATACTAAGGTAAAAACCTTACTCACACTAAAAGGTAAAGAAATAGACAACTTAATCTTGGACAAAACAGAGAGAAAGTTTATTGCAAAGAAATATAAAAATACTAGTAAATATTGGTGACTAAATAAAACTTGCAGAAGCAAGAAAATCGGGGCTTACCACTAGTAATTATGGCTGATGGCAACCCTTATTGAAGTAATGGAAGCTAAAGTTTTTTGTGGAGAGACAAGCGATGGTTTTTTTTTTTGTTTATTCTTTATTTGTTTTAGAGAGGAAAATGAGAAATAATGTTGAAAATTGTTGAATGGTGATGATAAGTATTTATGATTAGCTAAAAAGAACATGACCTCAATTAAAGGACTATTCTTTTTGGCAATATGAATTAGTTGTAAGTTGTAAGAGAATGTAAACAGTTGTAAGAAACTGTTCGGAGCTATAATAACTGAAAGAAATTGTAACGAGTTCGAAGAGGTTGCAAGGAGTTATAAAAAGCTGTAAAAAGGTATAAGTATCGATGCGAACAACTGTTAGAATTATTTAAAACTTGAATGCATAATTTTGATTTTTATGCATAACTGTTGACCTTAACAATGTATGATTTGTGAAAAAGATATTTTATGAAACTAAACTATGTGCAATATGTCTGTGATATTTTTATACCTAGCTTAACAAATTAATTTTTATAAATTTAACACGGATAAATTTTGGTTATCTACAGTTCTCGTTCTCGATCAACAAAAACAATAGTAAAATAATATAGTTAATAGAAATAAATATTTAAACAACCCAATTAAATAATAATAAAAATAAATGTTTGACCACAAAATTAATATAACCAAATATATTCTAATGTCAAGATTATTTTTTTGACATGGCTTTCACCTCTCTATATGCAAACAAAAAAAATTTAATTAAAATAAACTTTTTGAAGATAAAATAATAAGTTTTCTTAACAAAATGAATAAAACTCTCCAAGATAAAACTGTATTAGTATTATCAAATTAAGATTAATATTTTTTAACATAACATTACCAAAAAATTAATAAAGTAAACTCTTCAAAATATTAACCTATCATTAATGAAATGAAAAAATTTCAACGTAGAGATAGTAATAGTTTCTTTTTTTGGGTTAGAAAAGAAGAGCGACAGTTACATTTGGCATAAATTGATTGTTTTTCTAAAAGAAGGGCACAATAATCTCAACAAGGGACCCAAATATTGATAAAACATTCAATGTTAAATTGTATAATGATATGAACCAAATTTTCATGGATCAACTTAGGAACAAAATAGATGAAATACTTTCATCATCTACAGTTTGATTATTTTAATATATGAGTCAAATCAAAACTAAAACATGAATGAAAAGTTCGTGTTGTAATTATAAGTACGCATATTTCTTTTTATGATGTATCTCTATACTTGCTAAAAAAACATAATTCAATTCACCACATGTTCATTGTATTTTATTTCTTGAACAAATATTGTGTTTCTAATAATAATTTTGAAGTTAAATGTTGTTGAATAAATGCGAAAAAATATGCACTAATTTTTATGTTGATAGTATATAAAAATGTACATTGTTAAATTTTTGTATGTATATACAATATCATGTTCACTATAATATATACAACTAGAATGTTATAGGAATCAAAACTTAAACATTGTTATGAAAAAGCACCCAAAAAAAAAAAACATTGGCCAACAATATAATTGTTAAGGAGTGTGAGAATATGTAAGGAAATGTAATAAGTTATGTGAAAATACAAGAATGTGTAAAAATTTGTTAAAGATGTAAGTAATAAGTTGTAAGAAGCTATAAGTTATAAATATATCACTCCCTATTGCAAAAATAAAAATGGCAGCCCGGTGCACAAGTAACCCGCATTCACGCAGGGCTCAGGAAAGGACCCTCTCCAAAGGGGTGAATTGTAGGCAGCCTAATTTTAAAGGCTGTAGACTTGGTTTTATTGAAAAATGAGCCAACACTAAAATTTTATATGACTTTTTGTTATATTTTTTCAAAGTGTAATCTATTACCTAAAATATACAATGGTGAGTCCAAAAATTTTACATATGGTGTCCCATCTTAATTTCACCGAATCTTGCGAATGTCAATTAAATTTTAGGGTTCCCCTTAATAGAATGTTTAAAAATTTAAGAGTTCTTATAAAAGTTCTTCTAAAAAGAATTTTGGCCGCCCATGCTGCAAGTGTGGATCTGGCCTTGCAAATACATAATTATCTTACTTTTGGAAATTCTACTGTAACTCACCAGGTATTTATTAAAAACACACATTGATAGTCAAATATGTGATTTATGGCCTTCATATATAAGTTCAGAACTAGTGATGTACTTGGGTTCTAATGAAACTACTGCTGGAATTGAGACTTATTTGAAGAGAAATATATTAAATATTTGGAGTTTCTCTTTGCATATTATACGGACGATCCAATCTACAAGGATTATGATGGAAATTCGAGACAACTTTTCAAAATCCTAGTGAAGCACTTAATCTGTTATGTCTTGTAGCTTTTTGTGAAAAATACTGATTAAAGTGGAGCGCATTGTTTGCGTACTTAGGTTCCGTTTGGTTCTTAGAAATTTGGTGGAAAGAAAAGTTGAAGGAAAAAAATGTAAAGGAAAAAGTAGGGAGAAAACGGGTTTTTTTCCTCTTGTTTGGATTGAGAAAAAAATAAAATAATTTAGATGAGAAATTTGAATGTTGATAAAATACTTGAATCATATTGATATCATCTAAGCAACATGAGATTGAAGGAGGTTGAAAATTTTCCTCAAACTTTCCTAACGAAATTTTTTGAGGAAAATTTTATCACTTGTTTCTAACAATTTTTCCATCTAACTTTCCTCCATATTTTTTTTTTCTTTGTGATTTTCTCTAAACCAAACACAAGAAAAAATATAACTTTTTCAAATTTTTTTCTTTTCACAAATTTTTCAAGGTCCAAACGGAGCCTTAATAAAAGTTTTTTTCATTTGAATGGAGGAAAGGAATTACTTAAAATCTTTGATAATTATTTAGGATCCTTAGTGAGTTAATGTAGATAGCAGGTTCTGTTGATATTTTGATAGAAATTATTAGTGTCATAATTAAATTTCATTGAAAATTATGCAACATGAAATAAAATCAACAAAAAAATATAGTAAAATTAGTGCCATAATTTCATTAAAAATTTGATAATCAATAAACGCTGGGCAAATTTTGACGGATGGTATGCTATTTTGACGGAAAGATTCTGTGCACATATCTCCAAAATATGTTGACCAAATTTACTGCAATTTGACCGCTTCAGCCAAAAAGAGTGGGCAAATTTTTGACGGGTGGTGAACTGTCTTGACAGTCCCGTCAAAAACATGGCAAAAGCTGCCAGTTTTGGCGAGACCTGTCAAAAAAAGCCGAATGATTTCTGCAAAATTGTCGAACCATTTCAGAATTGCTACCAGGCCAATTACTTCTCCATCGACATCGATAGCTAGCTAGCTAGCTCCGTCCCATTCATCTTCCTCATTACTCTCTCATTACTTTCTCCATAAATTCGCATACCTTGCAACCAAGATCTACAAATACCCACGTTCATCTTCCTCATTTACACCTTGCTCAACTTAATTCAGATCTACATTTGGGCGCCTTGTTCTATGGCCAAGACACTGGATCGACTGTAAATTTGCATAAATTTTGGCCTTGAATTGGTGGTCTGGTCGGAGCGAGGTCATCGGTGATAGCACCGGCAACAGTCGCTGTTGGCCGGACAGCGTGGCGGGGTCGTAAGGCGAGGTGGCAGGTGCGTGGGACGGTTTTGACGTTCGCGCTAATTAACGTCGTGGTCATCAGTGAGTGCTCAACGGCGAATGTAAGTTTTTGGCCTTTATTTTCATTTTCAAAAATCGAATTTAAGATTGTGAATTTCTTGATTAGTTTCTGAATGTGAAAGAATGTCATGATGAATTATTAGGAATATATGAGTTTCAAAATTGTGAATTTCGTGAGCTGGGCAGAGCAGTGTAGTCGCGATAGTTTTGGTGGGTATACATAGGCTGCGGTGTGTGTGGCCGGTGAGTGCACGGAGGTTGGTTGGCTGGTGGACGGCGTGGGATCGAGTAGTCGGGTGGTACCCGGTAAGCTCTTAGCCATTTAATTTGAAAAATTGAATTTGTTAATTTTATTGTTGATTTTTTTCTGAATGTCTTTGAATTTGTAAATGAGTAATTGGTATTGTGTGAATGACTTTAATTTTGGGAAATGTTGCTAATAATTGTTTGTGTTCTATATGCGGACAATTTAGTTGAAGGTGGTGAGGTACCGATATGTATAAGAAATTCAGATCTGATAAGGGGTGGGCATGAATGTGCAACATTTTTGGAAATAATATGTTGTTGCAGTTTATTGTATACGGTGATATTTTTGTAGGGAAATTATATTGGTCTGTTTTTTGAGTTAATTAATCTTAGTAACTTAGATTTGTTAAGTACCTTTTTGAACTAATAAGCAGTATAGCTTTTGTATTTATGTGGTGAAAAGAAAAACCAGTTGAAAATGACTAGTAAAGGTACCGGATTTGAAATGCAGTGTGTACACAAAGTACATTGTTACTAATTCACACTATGCTTGTACTTTATAGCATTAATATACAGTCCATATGAATGTGCAATTTCTAGGAACTTATTCCATTAGTATTTCCACATGCGTTTTAAATATTTTTTATTTTGTTTATTTGGTTATGTGGATTTATGTAAGAGGTCACAATACTTTGCTTCTTTGGTCAATCTTCTCATGTTGCCTTCTCCTTGTAATTCTGTAATTTTTTTTTAAAAGAAAATAATAAGTTACAACAAAGACAATATTACTAGATATTGACAATATTATTTATTTGTCATCTCTTTCTAGCATATATAAGGGTACTCAAAATTGGAGTAGCCATTTTAACCTACATCTTTATAATTTAATATGATTCAATGATTAAATATATGGATTAAAAATTTTTGGTCTTCAATGTGCTAGCTAGCTATCTAATTTTTCATTTGAATTTGGCATTGATTTGCAATTTTAATTTCTAATGCTAAGTTCAACTTTAGATGTTAGTTTAGTTTTTTCTACACGCAAGGAAATGTTTTATAAATTATTTCAAGTTCGTCTTCAATCAAATTTCATAATGACACAATTCTAACGTCCAGCGTGTTTTTCAATTCTAAGAAATTTATCTTTTAAATTTTCCTCTTAGACATACAAATTGTATTGTTTAAGAACTAAAATGAAATTTGTTTAGTTCTTGTGTTAACATTTCAGAGGTCTTATCTAAAATGTTTCGTCTGATATTGTATTTTGCGAATGCAGTTTGGCACTAGTGATAACTTTTAATGCCTTTTGAGATAACTAATTATTATTTAAAGGTGATTTAGATTATTAGTCACTCCCCAAACTAAATAAACAAAAAAGAAAAAGACAAAGCACCTTATAAGAATTAAGAACTGGAAAATCTAATGAGGTTAACATTTCTTAATATTAAATTGAAATCGAAAAGTTGATCCTAAGAGATGAAAATAGAAAAGGCTAAAAACCACCATAGGGTGAGAATGACAAATGAAAATTGTGACGCATAAACTGTTTGATTAATTGGACCCAAGTGGTTCAATTTTCAGTTGCATATTCCGATTAGAATATTAAAGATGAAAATAAGAAAAAATTGTTTATGAGATGCACACTCGTAATTCTTGAATGCATGATTCATACTCTCCCGTCTCACAATATTAATTACATGAGACAATGCTTTATAAGAATTTTGTACTTGATGTAGATGGAGATTGATGTTTCACTACATAAGTTAAACCTTAAACACTAGAAAAACCCACTAGGCATCATATTAAGCCTAGAAACCCTAAACCCTTAAATTAAAAAAAAAAAGAACCCCTAACTATAAACCCTACAAACCCGAAACGACCTAACCCTAGAAACAATAAATCCTAGAAATCCTAAACACAAGAAACTGTAAACCTTGAACCCTAGAAAGCCTAAACCCTAGAAACCCAAGCCCTAGAAACCCAAACCTTAGAAACCCTAACCCTAAACCCTAGAAACTCTAAACTATAAACCCTAAACCCTAGAAACCCTAACCCTTAGAACCCTAAATGCTAAACGCTAAACCCTAAACCCTAAACCCTAAACCCTGAATCCTGAACCCTGAACCCTAAACCCGAGAAACCCTAAACCCTAGAAACCCTAACCCTAAACCCTAGAAACTCTAAACTATAAACCCCAAACCCTAGAAACCCTAACCCTTAGAACCCTAAACGCTAAACCCTAAACCCTAAACCCTGAATCCTAAACCCTGAACCCTAAACCCTAAAAACCCTAAACCCTAGAAACCCGAACCCTTGAAACCCTGAACCCTAAACCCTAAACCGTAAACCCGAACCCTAAACCCTGAACCCTAAACCCTAAACCCTAGAAACCCTAACCCTTGGAACCTAAACCTTGAACCCTAAAACCTAGAAACCCTAAACCCTAGAAACCCTAACCCTTGAAATCCTAAACCCTAAACCCTAAACCCTAGTCCCTAATCCCTAAACCCTAAACCCTAACCCTAAACCCTAGAAACCCAAGCCCTAGAAACCCCAACCCTAAACCCTAAACCCTAAACCCTAGAAAGCCTAACCCTTGGAACCATAAACCCTAAACCCGAAACCCTGAACTCTAAACCCTAAACCCTGAACCCTAAAAACCCTAAACCCTAGAAACCTGAACCGTTGAAACCCTAACCCTAAAACCTGAACCCTGCACCCTGAGCCCTAAACCTTGAGCCCTAAACCCTAAACCCTAGAAACCCTAACCCTAGAAACCCTAAACCCTGAACCCTAGACCCTAAACCCTAGACCCTAGAAACCCTAAACCCTTGAAACCCTAACCCTTGAAACCGTAAACCCTAAACCCTAAATCCTAATCCCTAATCCTTACTCCCTAAACCCCAAACCCTAACCCTAAACCCTAAAGTGATAATGGTGAATCTCATGTGTACGTCTTTATAAATTGCATGTTATCTCCCAAGATAATAAAATGCAGTGTTATGAATAATTTTGTATATGATGTAATGTAGTGTATTAGCATGTCTTCTTGTGTACTAATCATTTGTGTGGGTTGACTTTAGATCTTAAGATGGGGAAAAAAATGAAAATTCAATGACATTGCAGCTAAATCTCGCAAATGTTGCTGTAAGTATCACGAGGTAGGTGTTATTAATGTACAACTTTCTTCATTATGCGAAATTGCTATCATGTCAAATGATTAAGTGAATTGTATAATTTTGCGACGTACATGCTTAGTATTCATGTAGTTTTGTTGATATTGTCAGCAAACTTTGGCAACTTTGCTTCTAACGACCATCCTGTTTAAATACCATAACATTTTCATCTCGGGGCACGATACACATATGACATGGCCTGTATTAAATTTAATAGTGACCAGATTTGAAATGGACGTACCACATCATCGCTTGTGGATGTATCACCGAAGAGATAAACGTACTGGTGAATTGCGGGACCAATTTATTAATGGGGTGGACGAATTTGATAAGCATACTCGAGCCCAACATGACTTCATCACGAACGGAGTGTATTGTTGCCCCTGTGCTAAATGCAAGAATATTAAATACTTATACCCTGATGAAGTTAAAATGTATTTATACCATAAAAGGTTTGTACAATATTACTGGTTTTGGACAAGCCATGGGAAGGTAGAGCCTTCAACTTATGAAGAGGCTACTGCCTCCGCATGGGTAAACCAGTCAAGCCCAGTGTACCATGAGCATGAGCACCAAACTGGAGGTTACGATGGGCATCAGATGGAGTCAATGCTGAATGGTGCGTTCAGATCTGATGAAATAAATGTCGATACTGGAATGAACGCTAACGCAGAAGTATTTTATAGTATGCTCCATTCGGCACAACAACCGTTGTACCAGGGGTTGCACACTCATACTGAGCTCTCTATAGCTATGAGGTTGCTAAGTATTAAATCAAAACATAATATGTCCAATTGCTGCTTTGATGATGTATTACGTCTGATGCAAGAGACCATCCTAACTCCAAACCGTATTCCGAAAAATTTCAGTGCTGTTAAAAGGAGAGGTAAGGAGTTAGGGTTGGATTATGAGACTATTGACTGTTTTTCTAAAGGTTGTATGATATATTTCAAGGCTGATGCAACCCTTTCAGCATGCAAATTTTGTGAGAGTAGAAAGTATAAACCGATGAGGAACCCTAACGGAAGGAACAAGCCTGTCCCTTGTGCTAAGATGCATTACTTGCCACTCATTCCAAGGTTGCAATGACTGTACAGATCAAAGAAAACTGCAGAACATATGCTATGGTATAGCAATCATGCAACGCAAGATGGCGTGCTGAGCCATCCTTACGACGCTGCAGCATGGAAACACTTTGACCGAATGGACACTTCATTTGTTGCAGAGCCACGGAATGTACGGCTTGGTTTATGCACTGATGGGTTCTCACCATACTCAAATTCAGCAAGACCATATTCTGTATGGCCGGTTGTTATGTGTGTGTACAACCTGCCACCGCATCTTTGCATGAAGCTCCCAAACATGTTCCTGACATGTCTCATACCGTGTCCACACAACCCTAAGAATAAGATAGATGTGTACTTACAACCACTTATCGATGAGTTGCAGACTTTGTGGACCGAAGGGTGGATACATACGATGTTCATAAAAACCAAACATTTAAAATGAAGACCGCATTGATGTGGATAATTAATGACTTCTCAGCATATGGAATGTTGTCAGGCTGGAGTACCTACTGCGTGTTGTCTTATCCAGTGTGCCAAGATCGGGTATGTGGGAGTCACCTGCGACATGGTCGAAAAATGTCATAGTTTGATTGTCATCGCTGCTTTTTACCCCGAAACCATGCATTCAAACGAAATAAGAGTTCGTTCATTGAGAATCGAACAGTGCATGGGCAACCTTCGCAGAGGGTACCCCTAGATGTTGAATTTGAACATGTACGTGAGTTCCCTAAAGTGACGGACCATTCAGATTATCAAATTCCTGCGTTCACTGAGAACGTTCACAACTGGACAAAACGTAGTATCTTTTGGGACCTTTCATACTGGAGACACCAGCTCCTGCATCACAACCTGGATGTGATGCACATAGAAAAAAACTTCTGTGAAAATATTATCAACACAGTTATGGATGTGTCAGGTAAAACGAAGGACAACGTGAAAGCTCGACTAGATTTAGCTGAGTTGTGTGTACATGATGAATTACATCTGTGAACAAGGGAAAATGGCAACTCATACAAACCAAAAGCGAAGTACACGTTGTCCTTAGAGCAGAGGAAGACATTGTGTGAGTGGATGCGTGGGTTAAGTTTACCAGACGGTACAGCTCTAATTTTGCTAACATTGTCCATCTGACAAACACAAAATTGCAAACTAAAAAGTCATGACTATCATGTATTTGTGGAGGCCCTCCTACCTATTGCATTCAGTGCATTACCGGCAGATGTGTTGGAGCCTTCATCAAGCGTCAGTGAATACTTTAGGAACATATGTGCAAGTATCCTTCGTGAGGATCAACTTATGGAGATGCACCAATAAATTGCCATAATATTATGCAAATTGGAGAGAATATTTCCTCCTGATTTCTGGAATGTTATGGAACATCTTCTGGTGCATTTAGCACAAGAAGCTTACCTAGGTGGTCCAGTTCATTATCGATGGATGTACCCCTTTGAAAGGTTCTTCAAGTGGCTCAAATAAAAGGCCAAGAATAAGTCCAAGCCTGAGAGTTCTATGGTGATAGCGCATCTCATATACAAAATTAAGGCATTTTGTTCCGACTACTTTAACGCAAATCTTCCATCCATGAACTCCACAATTGCAAGAAATGAAGTCTTGTACCAACATGGTCCACCTACAACATCTACGGAGTTCCAAATGAAGGGCATTCCATTTGATCAAGGTCGTAAACATTACCTCACACAAGTTGAGTACAATGCTGCCCATTTGTACATACTGCTTAATTATAATGAGGTGTAACCGTATCTACAGTAAATACTCAACACACTTTTAAAATATTATGGTACTTATAATACGAATAACAAGCACAATGTATCTGTAGGTACTTCTGTAATTGGATAACAATAGGACATGTGAATATGTCGCCTGAAGACGTGGATAAAATTATTGAAGCCAAATTTCCAAAATGGCTGAAACAAAATGTGTGTGCTTGTACATACCCCATCCGTGTACTTTTGCCTATTTCATTACTTAATGCATGGTGAAAATTATTATGACATCTTAATTGCTTAAGCGTTTGCACATGGTACAGGTTTATCATTCACATGTATTCAATGATGAAAGGCAATCATGGTTACAACAAATGGCTGAAGGACCAATAAATATTGTACAGCCATTCACAGGGTACAAAGTGTATGTGATAAGATTTCATATTAGAACAAGAAGTATGAATAAGAAGACCTACTCATGTGGTGTTCTAGTGAAAGGAACTTCGAAAGGGGATGGAAGCTGGGTGGATTACTATAGAGTGCTTGAGGAAGTACTCCAATTGGAGTACCTAGGGGAGCTCATAAAACAATGCTCGCTATTTTGGTGTGAATGGTATGATCCATCTAATCCTAGGCGCACACGGTACTCCAAGTTGAACTGTACATATGAAATTAAATATCTAACACAAATATGCCAAGTATGACCCTTTCATCATTGGGGATGTTGCGTACCAAGTGTTTTACATCCCATACCCACAGGATGTTCCCCATAAAGCGAATTGGTAGGCTGCTTTGATAAATAAGCCCAGACAGTGTCTAAACATGCAAGGGGATGCTATTAAAGTGAACCCCGTATTCCAAGAAGGTGTAATGGCATCAACCTCTCAAATTTCAGAAACCTTGCCACAATTCTTGGTTGATGTATCAGGGGTTATGGATGAAGTGCAAGTTGTTGATGTCGGCGCATCAGAAGAAGAAGAACCCGATGACGTGGATGAGTTTGAGGAACAGGAGTGGGATGATGCAGAAACAAATACCGAAAATGACGATGATGAATTGGAGTACAAGTCAGATGACGATGATGAGGATGATGATGATGAGGACACAGATGACGAAGAGGATCGGGTTGAAGATGATGAATGTTAATTTGTATTCATTGCGTCCTACTAAGGTTTTCTATATATGCAGTTGTACTAGTATTCGTGTACATTTTATGCAATTCTCAAATGATTTACTTTATGAACATGAACCTTTGATGTGCATTGTTCATTAAATTGTGAGAATATTGTGTTCATTAATTTGCATTGTTACAATTGATTTGTAATAACTACTTTTCTATGTTAAAGATGACAGATAGTGATCTGCGACGTCAGCGGCGATGGAGAGGAGGAGCGCGGCTTTTGGATGCGGACAATCATTCACCGGAGGATGGGGGGAGCGCACGCATGGCTCCCCTGTCAGAGTTCCATTGACCGGGGAAGATAGTACGTCCTTCATCCCTACTCCACGGGTGAATGCACGTATGGGGAACCCCTTTTTGGACCCAAACTAGGTCCTCGAACTCAACCAAGATGCAGGTTTGCAAGCATCCGATGCTGGAGACACCTCAGGGGCGAGAGGAGCGAATACGGCATACTTGAACACTTTTGGGTCATTCATGCCAAACAATGCAAACTTGATTATGAGGGTGTAAGGAAGCATGCAACAAAGTCAACCATTGCTTCAACCTCCTCTACACCCAACTCCACAGCCTCTTGTAGAACCTACTCCACAACGTACTCCGGAGCCTCATGTGCAGGCTACATCACAGCAATCTGGAGGGCGTATAGTGCCATGGAGTGAGCATGAGATGGCTGTTAGGGAGAAGATTCTAACAGAGCTAGAGGGAGACACATACATGCTCTACTACCCTTTCACTAAATATGAAATGCTACTTGTGTGCAATTCAATGCTACTTGTACTTTGTTCTTGAATGTAATATGTGTATATGTTATTCCGTTTCAAGTTCAAGCCCTACCAAGGAGTCCCTAAACGTATTGGTGAGATCATCAAGGGGAAGTACCCAGGTGCTTGGCCAACTTGGGGGGGAAGTCCCTATTCAGCAGCGAGAATTGTGGTTCGCTGAATTCGAGGTGCGTACTTTGTGTAACTAAGTTTCCTGCCTTATACTTGTTTCATGTGTTAATGTTGGAAGCTTTTGAAACACTTTATGCTATATATGTTTCATTGTAATTGTTTACATTGTCAAAATAAGTTTCGAACTGTCCTACCTAATTTCATGTCGTAACTACATATGTGCAGAAATATTATTATTGGCTGCCTCAGCATGACCGACAAGTGCGTAGGAATTTTGAAGTTAGCGGGGCGAAATTGTTGAAGAACTTGTTTGGCTATGCACGCAAGTCAAATAAGGTGCCAGATTGGGTGTCCCCGGGCAACTAGGCACAGCTCCGAAAGTATTGGGAGGGTCCTAATTTTCAGAAGTTGAGCGCCCAAAATAAGAAAAACCGTAGCAGTGACCCTGAGGGCATGGGTCCGTCCTTGCACACATGCGGGGCAATCCCAATAACTGAATGGCGTAGACGACTGGTAATATATAATGTCAATATTCAAGAAGACACTCTTATTCAATGATTTATTAACTGTAACACAATCTACTTGCAATCTGTGCAGGCGGTCTCACTTCAAAGGGAACCAACAGTTGATGAGTTGTACAAGGACACCCACATGTACAGGAAGAAGGACAATCAGGGCAATTGGGTGTGCAAAAAATCAGAGTTGAGATTGGTAAGCTTGAATTCAATTTACATCAGGATGAGTTTTCCATTAAAATATGAGTTCCAATTAACAAATATTCCATTCTAAAATATTTTTGTGTGAATATCCAGGAAGAACACAAAAAGTGATGGCAGGAGTACAGGTCCTCCTAGCCCTCCACTGACAACAGTCCCCAAAGCCCTCCACTTTCTGAGCACGACATTTGGGTTCAAGGAAATCTCATTAGCAAGGGTCGCGTGTATGGCTTTGGTGCTGAGGGAGTTGTGATGAAGCAGTGGTCTCGCCTATCCGTTTCGAGTCATTCATCCTCTATTAACAACTATGATGCACGCGAAATGGCGATGAGATTGAATGAGAGTGCTATCAAAGCAGCGGAGGAGGCTTGCCAAGCTGAGGAGGAAATGAGGGCAAAGAAAGCTAAATTTGAAAATGAGCTGGCTCAAGAAAAAGCTGCGAGGCAGCGAGATAAGGAGAAAGTTAAGAGCAAGATAAGCAAGCTCTGGAGGTTCTTCAAGAGTCAGAAAACTGGTTCCTCAACAGCACCGCCAGATACGACTCCTTCAGAAGATTATGGTGAAAATGAGCCCGATACATCCGACTTGGGTGATTCTCCCATCATTAGTTTCAATATGTTTTAGTAGTTGAACAATTTTAGTTATATTTGTTGATTACACGTGTGGAACCTATCTAGGTACATTTTCAATACTTCTAATGGGACTCTACATTAATTTGATGATTTCATTATATAAATAATTTCACTTTGTTTGTTTGTTTACATGCTACCACATTGATTAAATTGGAAATGCTACATCTGGAAAAATGTGTGAGTTCTTAGTAGCAGATTTTTGACAGTATTCTACAAAATTTTTGACGGGATATACGACTTTCGTAAAAGAATTTTACGAGCTCAGCCAAACAGCTTGTCAAAAATTTTGCCCACAGCATAAATTCCAATCCTTCAACAATTTTTGACGGACAACATAATTGATCAAAATTTCGATCGAAATGCTGTTTTGACGGGACAATGGTCCGTCAAAAATTTCGTCGAAATCTTACTGACGAGGTGTCAGTATGTCAAAACGGTTCGTCAGAAAAATTTTGACGGATTGTCAGGCCGTCAGAAAATGTCCGTCAAAATTTTTGATAGGTCAGTCAAAAAAACTATTTCGACGAAGCATTTTTTGACTGATATTCTTTCCGTTAAAAAACCTATTTTCCGTCAAAAACTTAACTTTTTCCCGTCAAAAATTCCGTTAAAAAAAAAAAAACCTTCAGCTAACAGTTGCATTGTTCTAAAATTGTTATTAACTAGTACAAACATAAGTGCTTCTCCCACCTCTTGCTCCCATCTCTCTTTCTATGTTTGTGAACTTATAATTACAACCCAAAATCACAAATTGCAATTCCAACCATCCATAATGAGAAATATAATCCAAAATTACAACCTATATAAAGATCAAGTTAACCCAAGTAACTTCAAACCTGCGACATGAAAATGTAGGAAATATATTAAAAACAATTATCAAAACTAAACTAAGACATCAATCGTTAGCACCTAAACTTAGATATCAATCCTCAGCACCCAAAAATCTATCCTTGAAGCCAATGATTTGTTCACCCACCCAAAAAAAAAAAGCTATCTTCTTGTTCAACGATATAATTGAATCAAAAAGGTTAACTTAATCGTAGATCTAAATTTTTAAAATTTAACTAATGTGTTTGAAAAGTTGGAGCTAATTTTTTGAAATTTCAAAATTGACTATTGAAAAATTTAGGAAAATTGCACCTAATTTTGGAAATTTCTAATCTAAAATTTCGAAAATTTTAGCTATAAAATTTTGAAAAGTTCAGCTCTAGAATTTCAAAGAATTTAGATGCGAAAATTTTCAAGTTTCACATTTGAAATTTGAAAAATTTTAGATCTAAAATTTTGAGCCTCAAATTTCAAAAAATTTAGATTTGAATTTTGAAAAACTCAGATCTAAAATTTGAGAAATTTTAGATGTGAAATTTGAAAAACTTCAGATCTAAAATTTTGAAAATCTAACCTAAACTAAGCGAGTTAACCAAAAAAAAAAAAAAATTTCCAAAAATTACGAAATTACCACTCATAACATGAAATTTAAAGGTTCTAAAATCAGATCTTGAATTCAAAAGCGAAATAGAGGAATAAAAACTAACCGGAAATTACTAAAATTGAAACTAAAAACTGAAATTACATTACCTATAACCTTAAAATTAAAACCTATATTACCTAGCTAATACCTCCTCTGCCGCTGCCTTGATTTATAGTTGAAACTCTTCGATCTCAGCCCTTCGTCACCAGATGTGGACGGTGGAGATGGGAGATGAGTGTGGTGCGTGGCCGTGAAGATGATGGTCGATGATCTGCATGTGTGATGGCGGATGAAGAAGAAGAGGAGACGTACAAGAAGGGGGGCTCGGGATTCTGTCTGGGCGAGAGGGGAGAGAGAGAGTAGCTGAATTTATTGAGAGAGACTATGAGAGAGATGAATTTATTGACAATTTTGAAGGGCAATTCTGATCAACGCAAGTGGGCAGAATCTTTGCAGAGATTTTGACGGTCCCTTAGAACATCTTGCACCTCGTCAAAATTTTCCATCCCTTTTTGACGAGTTCCGTCAAAATTCGTAATAAATGGTCAAAATTTTTTTCGAGATCTGCGTTAAATATGCTCGTCAAAATGAGATTATTTTCATCAAAATTTCCGTCAGATATTTTGATAGACAAAAAACCCGTCAAAAAATTCCATGAAAATTGCTCATTTCTAGTCTTTTTTGTTAATAATCTTTCGCTTTTTTTTAATGAGATATAGAATGTAATTATATAAAACATATTTCAACATTAAATTTATTTCTAAAACAAAATACAACATACTATATTTCATTAAAAAAAAAAAACTAAGGGAAAATAAAAGAAAAACATATAGTGCTTACCCATTTCACGCATGTACAGGAGAATTAAAAAAATTATGTAAAAATTATCTTTCACGATTTTATTTTACTACTAATTTTTTAAATATTTAGTTCTGTGAATATAAAATTCAATTAGCTTACAATGGAACTCTTACATGGGAGAGTAGCATTTTATGTGTATATATATATTTTTTCATATATATCCATCAAAACTGGAAGAAGGAAAGGATGATCCAATTTTAAGGATAATGCCAATGGTCTGTGAGTTCGCAGCCAAGCATGGGTCTAATATGTATAGGGGGCCTCTGACTTCATGTTGTTTATACAGCGTTACTATTATTTACATTGTGCATTGTAACTTTAATTTATTTTGCTGCCACTAGGTAAGCCTAAGCTAGCTACTACCACTTATCTTTATCAAAATTTTTGATGTCGTCATTTGTATATGATGATTTGATGAACCCAATATCCATATCTTCCACCTGTAATAACGATTTTTTCTGTCTTCAATTAATGATAAGGCCCCCCGCCCCCCAAAAAAGAGAAAGGAAAGAAAAGAACTCTTTTTACCTTAGCTACTGTCTGTAATGAAAAACCTTAGCATTAGTTAAATGCAGGCTATCATATTACGATAGGAAGGCATTTTTAAAATTTATAATACAAAGGTAATTCCTAAATGGTTGAGTTTTTCATTCTTCAGTCTTGCAGTCATTCCTCAATTGAATAAACTGTTAGATTTGAGAGTACACGAACACAAGAGGGGGGTGAATTGTGTTGCCAAATTTTCGCAATTTTCTAGAAACAGGCTTACACCTTATTCGGATGAACTGTTTATAAAGTGCTCAGAAAGTGTAAAACAGCGGAAATAAGTAGAAAAGTATGAACACCGGATTTTTACGTGGAAACACCTCGAGCCCAACCGAGGCGTAAACCACGACCTACCCCAGTAGGATTTTCACACACTTCCACTATACGGGCTAAACACGTTACGAAGGTAACCTTCTCTGTTACAATTGCAACACACGTAACTGTCTACCCTTAGACTAGTTACACACCACGTCCTAGTCTTCCAGACTTGGACACATGTAATTGTTTTCCCAAGACAAATTACCCACGTCCAAAACCTCCCTAGGCTTGGACATACTCAACTCTCACTTTGATGAAAGAAGAGAATAAAAATACACCTCACTTTTGTGCTTCTAACTAAGCGAATGTAAGGTACAATTTTGCTCCTAGTATGCCAAGGAAGATGACTCAATTTTCACACACACTTTGATAGTTTTTCTGAAAATATGATTTGTAAGTTAAATTCCTTGAAAAACCGTGTAAGAAACCCTTTGAAAATTTTATGTGAAAACCGTGTAAAAAACTTATTTTGATGTAGAGGTGGAGGAGCTCCTTAAATAGTAGAAGGTAACAAGATCTTTGTGTGCTTGACCCGCAAGGATAAGATCTTTGTGCAGCACAACAGATTATGGGAAGCCACGAATATTTTCAGTAGCCAAATCCCAAAATTTCTCATCTTCTTATTCATATTCCAAAAATAAGAGTTTGGTTTATTTTGTAAAAGATTCCCCCTAAAAGTTAGACTCAAAATCTCCACAATATATTTCAAAGCAAAAAAATAACTTATCCTAGGTTTAATGATAACAGAAAATATATCTCAAATAATTTTAAAAACCGTCAGCCCAAGATTTTAGAAAAATTGTGAAAAAATCGTTTTGGCTTGAAAACAGTCTGAACTCTGTCTCAGAACTGATCTGAGACAGTGTTTTTAAAAACCATTCAAAGTAAATGTTAAATCAAGATCTTCCAAGTGGCACATTAACAAGAATCTAAGAAAATAAAACCTATAACAGACCAAGACTCTTGTTGAATCAACCGGACAGTATCTATAGGATTTTGACTTGTCACTCCAATGCTGTGATGTTATTCACAACTGTTTCCTGAGCTGTTTCTGAAATTCTTCATGTCTTTGATGCGCTTTGAGTTCTTTGCCATTCAGCTGTTCTGAGGAACTGTTCTTAAAACCTGTTCTCGACCATGGTTAATCAAGCAATTTCAAAGTTTTCCAAACAGTATTTGAAACCTGTTCAATCAACACACTCAAGTGTATATTACATTTGTGTTTGTTATCATCAAAACCTCACATTACGTAAGGATGAGGTCAACAATGTCCTAATATTGTCAACAATTTTCCCCTTTGTGATGATGACAAACCAAATGACCATATTGACATAAAAGACAGAAGCAAGTTTCAGTCAAGCTAAATCGATCATGGTCATGCCCATCTTCCCCCTTTTTAAGAAGTCAACTGGAGCTAGGTCAAACTAAAACGATCATGGTCATGCCCATCTTCCCCCTTTTGACATCATCGAAAAAGGATGGTCAGGTCAAACAAGAGAAGCAGGGTGTTTGCAGTCACCACCACTTGGGTAATGGAGGAAAAACAACCTGCGATACACTCAAGTATATGGTACGGTAATGATATTGGCCATTCGAGTCACGCATAAACAAATAACAACAAGAAGACAAGCATGGCACAGCAGTACAGTAGATCCAACCAAGATTAGCATAAACCATTGTCAGTCACAAAGCACAACTACATAGTGAGAAACAGTTGTTGAGAACAGGGTGAAAAATAAAGGAAGACAGAACAGGGAAGGATCAGGGGGTTGAGCTAATTCAGGGTGGAGGAGAAGAGAATTTGGCTGTGAAGACGGAAAGAATCGACATTAGATCCTCATGGCGCTTGGCATTGAGAGCCTTCTCCTCAGCAAGAGCAGCTCTAACCTCAGTGAGCTCGGTCTTCAATCGTTTTTGATCTAGAAGCAAGGCATCAACAGAAGGCTCACTGGAGGAAGAAACAGGAACAGGGGTAAAGGGTGTTCGAGGCCCCTGTTTGGAACCAGCAGTCTCACCCTTTGCAAGCTTGAACCCACAACTGATCAGGGTGCTACGATCTATCTCATCTGTCACTTGCACCCCGACCTCCTTCTGTAAAGAAATCCCAAAGTGCTCAAATACCGAAGTCAGGAGAAAACCATACCCCAGGTCATGTTCTCTAGTCGTATTGGCAATGCGGGAGATATGACTGATCATGATGGCTGGTAGGTTGATCTGCTCTCCTTGGTCCAGAAGATCGGTAAGGCACTGATCCATTGCATCTGCAAGGTTACGCCTTGGCCCCGGGGGATGATATTTTTGATGATAAATCAGAAGAGCAACTGGTGACAAGGTGTCATCTCCCCTTTCTTGACTGACTTGGGTGTTTTCAACCCTGGTTGTTGACTCAACCTTTGAGTCAATTTGAGCAATCTTTCAGCTCCGAGCACTGTCTTGTTTTCCCTCACATACACCCCAAAGCCCTCAGTAGGAACTCCAAGGATTTCTCCTAATTCCTTAGCATTGAACCGCAATCTTTTCCCATTGACCACACTTGTCACCACACCATTGGTGACATCACAGTTGGCATAGAATTCTGCTAAATCAGGTACTGAACACCCTCTCTGGGTGTTTGCAAAGAGGTCTAACCAACCCTGGGCCGTAAGTTTATCCAAGAACATCTCCAGACCCTGATCCTGAACATAAGCAACTTTTACAATTTTACCCCGTACCACACTCCTTTGGATTAAATGGGCAACTTTGGCTACTGTGGTCATGGTTGTTTTGACTTTCTTGGATTTGGGTTCATCAGGCTTTGCTTCTATGGGCACCTGTTGGAAAGCAACCTTTCTCTTTGATGAGGCTCTTTTTGAGGAAGGCTTCACCGATGGAGCAGAGGCAGGCACCTGTTTGGAAGCAATCTCCTCAGTTTCAAGCACCAGTTCTGGTACTTATTCTGAAACAGCTTTTCTTTTGGTTTGGGTGTTATGGGTTTTTTCTGATGGAGACTGGATAGATTCTTTGATAGGTTTGGCAGAGGCTTTTGTAATAGAAGGTTCAGGTACTTTTTTGGCTGAGAAGAACCAGAGAGTGAACCAGAACTGCGGGTTCGAGGTCTACGAAGAGGTGTGGAAACAGGTTTGGAAGTGGTGGTTTTAAACCAACGTCTAGGCCCCCATTCATCTTGTATAGTTTTCTGGAAGGACTGCGGTTGGAGAACCTCTGTGGTTGAATCAGATTCATCACTGTTAGTCTCCTCAAGGTCTTCCACTCGATCCAAATTAATGATGGGGTCATCCATTCTGTCAAAGAAAACGGGTGCAGGCCCCGTTCAGGCTTTACCCAATTCAGGAATAGGTTCAGGCCCTGATCGTGCCGTGTCTACTTCAAGAACATCATCAGACACAGCTTGACCCGCATTAATTTCAAGAACACCCTTAGACCCAGTAGGTTCCACGTTAGGGTCGAACAATACCAAATCCCATCCAAATACAGGAGGAACATCACCCAATTTCAGCCCCACCGTTCGCAAGTCTAGACACTTCAAAAAATCAAAAATTGTAGAGTAAATAGGCAAAGGGGGTAGAGAATTGAACCCCTTACCTCTGAGTGGTATTGGTGCTGCAGCCGCCAATAAGGGCAGAGATGTGGGCATTGGCAGAGACGCCATGTGCGTGCGCTTCGAGACTGGAGATTGAGAGGTGGTGGTGCTGCGTTTCTCAGAGGCGAAGGAACTGCTGCCGGAGTTCGCCATTGATGGTGAAGAGAAGCTTGGATTTTTTGAGAGATTAAGGTTTTGGTTTGAGTGAGAGAGGGAGATTGAGAGAGATATTTGGTGGCTGATGAGCAACATGAGCAGGCAAGGGAGTTAAGGGGTCAACTGGCTTTCAACCGGAAAAGAGGAGCGTTAAGTCTCCCAGCCACGCACGCTTCAAAAAAAATTCTCAACAACGGAATTAATTACCTGATTCACACAAAGTGACAAACAGTGGCCATACCTGTTCTTGGTGCTTGTTTCTGCGGTCAGTTGTTCGGTAACATGGGATAATAAGGGCAATATCATCAGACCTCAACGAGTGTCAACAAGCTGTATTCCACACATGTGCTAAATATAGCACCAAGTTTGACTGCAACCAATAATTTTAACAGGTTTGACCTGAAAAGCCCTTTAACTAGACAAGCATTGGGGGTTAATTAGGCATTCTCAAGTCATTTTAATCAGACCCAGTTCCAATCTGTTCTTCTCAAACTGTTCTCTATTCAGTGCCTTGGTGAAAATATCAACAATTTGTTTATTAGTGGCACAAAAATTCATTGAAACTAAGCCTTTTTCAACATTGTCTCTCAAAAAATGATAACGAATGTCAATATATTTAGTCCTTTTATGTTGACAAGGGTTTTTGAAAATATTAATTGCACTTGTATTATCACAAAATATGGGAATGCATCCCGTGTCAACACAAAAATCTTCGAGTTGTTGCCTTATCCATAATAGTTGAGCACAACAGGAAGCAGCTGCAACATATTCAGCTTCTGCTGTGGACATGGCAACTGAGTGTTGTTTCTTGGTTGCCCAAGATACCAAACAGGGTCCAAGAAAATGAGCCATACCTGAGGTACTTTTTCTATCAACCAAGAAACCTGCATAGTCAGCATCAGCATATCCAACAAGGTCAAAGTTGCATCCTTTAGGATACCATAAAGCCAAATCAGGTGTATGTTTTAGATATCTAAGAATCCGTTTAATAGCCTTTAAATGTGATTCTTTAGGCTTAGACTGAAAATGGGCACACAAACCAACACTGAAAACAATATCAGGTCTACTAGCAGTTAGGTAAAGAAGCGACCCTATCATGCCCCTATAGGATTTCTCCTCAACTGAGGGACTCCCATCATCCATTACTAATTTGGTTGAAGGAGAGATGGGAGTATCAATGGGCTTAGCCGATTCCATTCCAAATCACTTAAGTAATTCCTTGACATATTTTTGTTGATGTATCATGGTGCCGTTTGAAGTTTGCTTGATTTACACGCCTAAGAAAAAATTAAGCTCACCTATCATGCTCATTTCAAACTCACTCCTCATCATTTTTGAAAACTCTTCACATAAATCATTGTGTGTTGCACCAAATATAATATCATCGACATATACTTAGACAATCGACAAATGTTCCCCCTTAGATTTTAGAAACAAGGTATTATCAACCTTACCTCTTCTAAAACCACTTTCCAATAAAAAGTTTGACAAACGTTCATACCAAGCTCCAGGAGCTTGTTTTAAAATATAAAGCACTTTGTCAAGTTTAAAAACATAGTTAGGAAGTTCTTTACTTTCAAAACCAGGGGGTTGCATCACATACACCTCCTCTTTAAGGTATCCGTTGAGGAATGCACTTTTGACATCCATCTGATAGAGTTTGATCTCCATGTGGGCTGCAAAAGCGATCAAGATTCGAATGGCCTCAATCTTTGCAACAGGTGCAAATGTTTCTTCATAATTAATGCCTTCTTCTTGGTTGTAGCCTTGAACCACCAGCCGGGCCTTGTTCCTGATGACTGTTCCGAACTCATCAAGCTTGTTTTGGAACACCCACTTGGTGCCAATGATTGATCTGTCTTCCGGCTGAGGTACAAGATGTCACACCTTGTTCCTTTCAAACTGATGAAGCTCCTCTTGCATTGCTGTAACCTAATCTGAATCTGCAAGAGCTTCATTAACATTTTTAGGCTGAATATTAGAGAGAAAAGCATAAAAAGCACAGAAATTTTTAAGCTTGGATCTAGTTTGCACTCCTGTATTAATGTCAGACAGAATTTGATCAAGGGGGTGCGAACTTTGATGCTTCCATGGTCGTGGAGTAAGGGAATCCACAGACACGCTTTCTACTCTTGCTGGAATACTCGGCGAAACAGGTTCAGATACTATTTTCGAGCCTGCTCTGGAGCTTGTTTCTGAGCCAGTTCTGGAAGATTTAGGCTGGTTTTGATCCAAACTGGGTTTAGCAGTGCTTCCCCCGTCTGATTCGGACCTTGCCCTCCTTCCAAGGAAACAGCTCCCGGTTCTGTTCCACCCTCGGGACTCTTACCTATCTCATGTGTGAGCAATGAGTCTTTTCTAGCTAGGCCCAGTTCAAACTCTGCATCCTGTGCATCATCCTCAACAAGAGAGTTAGTTTCATCAAATAACACATGCACACTCTCCTCAAAACACAAGGTTTGTTTATTAAATACTTTGTATGCTTTACTGTGTGAGGAGTAACCAAGAAATATCGCCTCATCACTCCTTGGATCAAATTTTCCTAAGGCATTCTTCCCATTATTATGCACAAAACATTTACAACCAAATACTCTCAAGTGCGTAATATTGGGTTTTCTACCCTTGAGAAGCTCATAAGGAGTTTTGTTTAGAATGGGTCTGATCATGCATCTATTTATAATGTAACACGATGTGTTCAAGGCTTCGGCCCAAAAATTTCTAGGAAGATCACTAGCAACAAGCATTGTTCTAGTCATGTCTTCTAGAGTACGATTTTTTCGCTCTACCACCCCGTTCTGCTGGGGTGTCTTGGGGCTGAAAAGTTATGATCAACACCATGCTCATTACAATAGTCAATAAAGTTTGAATTTTCAAATTTTGTACCATGATCAGTCTTAGGCAAACCAATGAGTGTCCTACTCTTTTTTCAACCTTTTTAAGAAACGCAAGAAATTTTTCAAATGTTTCATCTTTAGAAGCCAAAAACAAGGTCCATGTGAAACGAGAGTAATCATCCGCTATCACAAGCACATACCTCTTCCCACCTCGACTTGTGATCCTCATAGGACCACACAAATCCACATGTAGCATCTTAAGAGGTCGGGTAGTGCTAACACAGTTTTTCAGTTTAAAAGAAGTTTTGACTTGTTTACCCCTGACACAAGCATCACATACCTTGTCGTCATTGAATTTGATGGAAGGTAGGCCAACTACTAGGTCTTTAGTAACAAGTTTATTCAAGAGTGAGAGACTTGCATGACCTAGTCTCTTGTGCCAAAGCATAACATCATTATTTAAAGTACTTAAACAAGTCAGATTATTTTGGGGAAGTGAGAGAATACTTACTTTATACACATTTTTGTGTCGCTTCCCCCTCAACACAACATCTCATGTGTTGATATTAACAACCAAGCATTGTTTTGAAGAACACACCACTAGGTTATCTTTATCACACACTTGGGACACGCTGAGTAGATTATGTTGTAAACCATCCACCCGATATACATTGTCAATTGAATGGAGAAGTGACTCACCTATCTTACCTATACCGACAATTGTCCCTGATTTGCCGTTTCCAAATGCCACACTCCCTCCATCAGAGGCTGTAAGTGAGAGAGAGTTTGATTCTTCACCAGTCATATGCCGTGAACAACCGCTATCCACATACCACAAGTGGTTGTTTGCTGAGTTGTTCCCCCTCACTTTAGCCTGCAAGACAAATTAGGGGTTAGTTTTGGGAACCCAGATCCACTTGGGTCCCATTTTTTTAGACGTGCAAATCTCATCTTTTCCAACCCATATTTGTTTTACATGAATCAAGTTCTTTTCTATGGCATACCTTCTTATAGGACAAGTATACTGATAATGCCCCGTTTTACCACAATGAAAACAAACAATATTTTCAGGTAATCCCACATATTTTCTATTAACAGGGTAAACGGTGCGCTTAGTCACAAAGCCTAATCTCTTTTGCCTCGGTTAAAGTGAGTGTTCAGCCAATTCAGTGCCTGTGAGAACCTGTTCCAGCGCCTGTTTGCAGTAAGGTCTGATTCTACTTGTTTTAATTTTTCAAGCAATTTACTGTTCTCAATAAGCAGGGATTCAACCTTCTGTTTCAGTTCAAGGGACTCATTTTTAAGCTTAGTGAAGTCAGTAGCAAAAGCTTCTTCTTTCATACTTAAGGTCTCTTTGGACTTATTGAGGTCTTCATGCAAAACAATATTCTTCATATCAATTTCAATTTTTTCACTTTTAAGGATTTTGTTTTCATGCTCTAATTCTCTAATATCCCTTTTTAACTCAGAACATGCATCCTTTAACATGCAATTTTCAGAATTAATAGCATCACACTCATCCATCAAAGTGAATAATAACTCTTCAAGTTTTGCTTGTACCTTATCCTTAAGTTGAGCTAAGCTGTCCAGAGGGTCATCATCTGAGTCAGAGTCACTTCTGGCCATAAGAGCTACAACAGCATCTTCTTCTTCAGTCCCTTCCTCGTCCTCGGTAGAATCACCCCAAGCCGCAAGCATTGCCCTTCAGAAACACCTGGCTGAACTGTTTCCAACCTGTTTTCTGCCCTGTTTCCTGGACTGTTCGGGCTCTTGTTCCTGTTTCAGCAAAGGGCAGTTTTTCACAATGTGATCAAGCTTACCACATTTGAAACAACCTGAAAACTGTTCTCTATCATTGTTCCTCGACTTGCTGAAGTTTTTCTTCTTAGCATTTTCCTTGGCCTTCTTGAAAAACTTCTTGAATTTTCGGGTGATCATAGCCATTTCTTCATCATCAAGATCCGAGCTATCCTCCTCCATGACTTTTAGAGCAATTCCTCGGTCCTTCTTGGTCTCCTCTTTTTGTTGAGAATTCCTCCTAAACTCATAGGTTTGGAGATTGCCAATAAGCTCATCCAAGGTAATCTTTTTCAAGTCCTTGGCTTCTTGAATAGCCGTGACTTTGGCTTCCCAAGAATGAGGTAAAAACCTTAGGATCTTCCCCACCAACTTTTCAGTAGTGAAGGATTTTCCTAATGACTTTAACTCATTTGTTATATGGGTGAAACGGGTATATATATCCATCACCGTTGCACGATCACCCATTTCAAACAATTCGTACTTTCTCATAAGTAGCTCAATGCGTGATTGCTTCACTTGATTTGTGCCTTCATGAGCTACTCGAAGGGCGTCCCATATGTCCTTGGTTGACTCGCACTCAGAAATGCGAGTGTACTCATCTGGTCCAAGACCAAAATACAAGAGTTTTTTGGCTTTGGCCTTTTTTTCCATCATCTTGAAGTCTTCGGAATTGAACTCTTCAGGCTTTTTGTGAGCTTTGCTTCCATCTTCGATCATTTTTGTGGGAATAAGTGGTCCACTCTTGATAAGCATCTATAACTTGTAGTCCTCAGCTTGAATGTAGTTTTCCATTCTATTCTTCTACCAACTATAATGTTGACCATTAAAGTATGGTGGTCGAGTTATGGATTGCCCCTCAAGCATGCCATGTGGTGTACTCATGTTTAGGATCTCTCAAGATGTTAATCTTTCTAATGAGAACCTACTCTGATACCACTTGTTAGATTTGAGAGTACACGAACACAAGAGGGGGGTGAATTGTGTTGCCAAATTTTCGTAATTTTCTGGAAACAAGCTTAGACCTTGTTTGGACGAACTGTTTATAAAGTGCTCAGAAAGTGTAAAACAGCGAAAATAAGTAGAAAAGTGTGAACACCGGATTTTTACGTGGAAACACCTTGAGCCCAACCGAGGCGAAAACCACGACCTACCCCAGTAGGATTTTCACACACTTCCACTATACGGGCTAAACACGTTACAAAGGTAACCTTCTCTGTTACAATTGCAACACACGTAACTGTCTACCCTTAGACTAGTTACACACCACGTCCTAGTCTCTCAGACTTGGACACACTCACGTAATTGTCTTCCCAAGACAAATTACTCACGTCCAAAGCCTCCCTAGGCTTGGACACACTCAACTCTCACTTTGATGAAAAAAGAGAATAAAAATACACCTCACTTTTGTGCTTCTAACTAAGCTAATGTAAAGTACAATTTTGCTCCCAGTATGCCAAGGAAGATGACTCAATTTTCACACACACTTTGATGGTTTTTCTGAAAATATGATTTGCAAGTTAAATTCCTTGAAAAACCATGTAAGAAACCCTTTGAAAATTTTATGTGAAAACCATGTAAAAAACTTATTTTGATGTGGAGGTGGACGAGCTCCTTAAATAGTAGAAGGTAATAAGATCTTTGTGTGCTTGAGCCGCAAGGATAAGATCTTTGTGCAGCACAACAGATTATGGGAAGCCACGAATATTTTCCGTAGCCAAATCCCAAAATTTCTCATCCTCTTATTCATATTCCAAAAATAAGAGTTTGGTTTATTTTGTAAAAGATTCCCCCTAAAAGTTAGACTCAAAATCTCCACAATATATTTCAAAGCCAAAAAATAACTTATCTTAGGTTTAATGATAACGGAAAATATATCTCAAATAATTTCAAAAATCGTCAGCCCAAGATTTTAGAAAAACTGTGAAAAAATCATTTTGACTTGAAAATAGTCTGAACCCTGATCTCAGAATTGATCTGAGACAGTGTTCTTAAAAACCATTCAAAGTAAATGTTAAATCAAGATCTTCCAAGTGGCATAGTAATAAGAATCTAAGAAAATAAAACCTATAACAGACCAAGACTCTTGTTGAATCAACCGGACAGCATCTATAGGATTTTGACTTATCACTCCAATGTTGTGATGTTACTCACAACTGTTTCCTAAGCTGTTCCTGAAGTTCTTCATATCTTTGATGCGCTTTGAGTTCTTTGCCATTCAGCTGTTCTGAGAAACTGTTCTTAAGACCTGTTCTCGACCATGGTTAATCAAGCAATTTCAATGTTTTCCAAACAGTATTTAGAACCTGTTCGATCAACACACTCAAGTGTATATTACATTTGTATTTGTTATCATCAAAACCTCACATTACATAAGGATGGGGTCAACAATGTCCCAATATTGTCAACATAAACAAACTTCTTGCATCCAGGAGTCTCAAATAGATAGGTAATCTAGATTAATGAGTATTTTAATTGCTATGTCACTAGAGCATTTTTATGCTTTAAAGCATACACATCCTTGTTTAACTTGTACTTTAAGGGTCCATTACTAATGTCAAATCTCTTTTTCAGGTGTTTCCATGGCCATATCTCACTAGCAGGTTGAATAAAGAATGAAATTCGCAATTGGATCTAAAATAGAGTTCATGATAACCCTTGAGATTACCAGATTATCATGATAAGCTTCTCTAGATCAAGTTTCACTTAATCATATATAATACCTACTTGTTATTGTTCTAATTCAAGAACAAACTGTCGCTTGCACTTAGTAGACAATATATAATCTGCATTTCTCTTCCAAGATCTATAATTGCTTGGATGAACAAGCTTCTATCCTAATGCAAGAGTTCCTGGTTGATATGCCCTCAAGCGAATGCGCAGTCATTGTGCACCTCAAGTGTCATATCTACAAGGATTAGATCAATTTATTGAGTTCTATTCTATCAAGACAGGCTAAATGGTACCAAAAAATTGAGGATAAAACCAGAGACATTATTTTAGTAGGTCTAAATATATGGAAGTAAACATCTAGGAATTTGTTTTGGAAAAATGATGATTCACCAAAGTATCTTGCAGATCCATCTCAAAAAATCAAATTCGTTTAAAGAGCAATAAGCAAAGTATCATTGCGCTTTTTTGATTCATACTGAAATACCTCAAATTGGTCTTCCCCTAATTTTGTGGGTTTCTATCAATTCCAAACTTATTAAGCATAAAGGTTATAACAATGCTCTTTCAAATGGCAAATCTTTTTGAAAAGTTCGCACAAACAAGTCCAATTCTGGTTTTCCACTGTTGAATTTCACCTTTCAGGATTTCATGCGATATCTAAGAATAAGCAAGTAGATGGCTAATAAATATCCTTGAAAATTAAAAACCTAGAATTATATTAAACATGAATCAACATAGATGGAAAGATTCAAGAACAACTACTCAAGCAAATACATCATAGGCTAAAAAATCCACAAATTAAATAAAGCTACTCAAATATAATTTAAATTAACATCTATTACGAATTAAACTTGAAAAAAAACACAATCTAACTGAGCAAAAAGAAGAAAAGAAGAAAGAAATCCTCAGTCTTCTGGGCGCACTTAACCCATCGATGCATGCTCGATTCAATTTCCTTACAAATCACCTATTTCCACTTGCTGTTAACTGTTTCTAACAGAGGATAGATAGGTGGATCCCCCTCCCCAAAGGATGCAAAGCGAATTGTGCCTTTTGTACAAAAACTTGCACTTGAATCGTAAAAACATCTACAAAAAATTAACAATCCCCGCAAAAATAGGCAGGCACAGGCTGTGTCTGGGATCATGGTCGACCGATAACCTAGGACAACACTATGTGCCTCAAGGCCTCAGCCATGGGTAGGCCCTAGTGCTTGCAGGGAGTCTAGACTGCTACAAACTGGATTTTTTCAGCTACACGTAAAAAGGGCACACAAATGCTTGATTATGCACCTAAAATCCCAAGGAAATGACGACCAAACACCCCATGAAATACTATGCAGATGTAGCACACATCATGAGTACATTTGACCGATAAATGAATAACGGATTTTCTAAACTTGTAATATTGTTACAATTTCTTTTAGATTATATTTGTAAAATAGAATCAAATGATAACCTGACTCTAATCTTCTTAAGCTAGACAAGGAAAAACTATGCTACGTCGGCAGTGAAAATCAACCTATAGATTTTGCTCACAAAATTTGTCTATGTGAATCAACATAATACACTTTTCTACAAGTTGGGTGTTCCCTCCAGCAATAGCAAAACATAAAACTATCCTCATTGATGACCTACCCATGGTTTCCAAAAGAATCCAGCAATAAACCCTCAATAGGAACTCTGCATTCCTCCTAGGATTGGATAATCTTCTCCCTAATACTAGGGTTGGGCAAACACTCTTCTATAAAGGAGATCGAGGCATCCGAAAAAGGAGGGACAATCAGTCACAAAGCTAAACAAGAATTATTGTCATAGAGGATGAAAAGACTTAGCTATCTAGCAACCACTTTGGCCTCCTTCGCCTCATTACTCCATCTTCTTTTGCCTCCCTTTCCCTCCATTATTGCATACAAGCTTCGATATTTAGTATCCACTAACTTAAGCATTGAAGTACGTCCGTAGGGCAACCCTAGATGAACAAGCTAACATCATTGGTTAGATATATCTAGGGTTAATTCTTAGATCCAGTTATCAGGAAAAGTTCTCAGTTTAAAGTTTAGGAATGTTCTAGTGTCCAATTTGTGGGTGTTATAAAAATATGTTTGCGGGAGTTCTGTGAATAGCAAGGAGTTATATGCATAGTAAGATTATAAAGACATCTGTTTAGTTCCAAATGGTGGTGATAGTGGTATCCACATATGGTATTTAATTTTTTGCAGTATGTGGCCTTTTTAGGCTTTGCTTGGTGGGGCTGTAAAAAGGGTATGAAATGGATGAAATACAGAGGTGATTTGAAGGCAAATGTATTAGATAAGTGTTTGGAGTGAGGGTGTAACTGTCTTGTTTTAGTTTTAGCAGTTTAAGTATGCCAATATTTTTGTTTTAAGAAGTTTACGTTTTTCGTAGGGTAGTGTTCTTTTTGAGGAGTTTTAAGGAGTCAGATATACTTGTATACACTTGTTGTAAAACTTGTTGTTAGGCGATAATTTGTCGCATTTTACATGTCCTTTTCACCTAATCTTAGCTCGTATAATAACATAATCTTTAGAGTTTTTTTCTTGTTTTATTAAATATTCTTTGAGATTTTTACTTGTTTTGTTTATTCTTGCAGGCAATAAGTTGAACCAAGCAAATGTCGCGAAAAAGGGCAGAAAAGGATCAAAACAGGCGAAAAGGCGGAAAAACGGGAGCCAGCGGGGCAGCCGGCCAGCAAGGTGGCACGGCCACCCCGTGCCACGTGGCACGGCCGTGCCACATGGCACGGTGCAGCCGTGCCACCTAGGCACGGTCGTGCCTCCCCTGGTTTCCTTCGGTTATTCGCGGCCCGCCTTGTCTTCTATTTAATCCTCTTTTCTCGACGTTGTTCGGGGGGCTCTCTCTTCTACTTTTCTAGGTTAGTTTGGGTTAGATTTATCCAATAAAAACCCCAATAGGAGGATTAGATTAGGATTGTAGTTGGTATTTTGGGATTCAAGCTTATGGATTTCAAGTTCTACAATCAATTCAAGCATAAGTTTCCCTCTTCTTTCTCTTTTTATTTCATCGTTGTTCTTATTTATATTTTGTTGTTTTAATTCTTGTAATTGCTTTGTTTGGTTTATATGTTTAGTTTTTGTCGTTAATTCATGTTATTTAGCTGTTTAGATTCGTTTTATTTCATTGCCTTTGTTTCGTTCTTCATGTTCATGTTCTTATTTGTTAGTTTAGGTTTTCATTCGTTTTTGATGTTTAGTTGGTAGATTGTGTTGGCTTGGATTGTGATTAGTCTCTGGATGGCTAATTAATCTTGTAATTGGCCTAACCATACCCAATCTATGCCTAGAACCTAGAGTTTTCCTTCACGCCCGTCAAGTGTTCGATGAAATGCCTGAGAGGGTTTTCATCCATATTTTTGGGCGATTGACTTATACTGAGAGGTGAGGTCAATTGGCTAGTGTGGGAGAGGGAATGGCCGAGTTCGGAACACGAAAGTAGTATCCGAATCGAGCTAGGTCTGGGGTTGCTAGTTTTGTGGTCTAATTCGACTAACCCCACGAAAGTAGGTGGTTACGCGAGTTAGACTAGCTCATGACCCTTGAGAGAGGGCTTGGGTGGTCTTTGATGATGCAACCGACCATCTCTAGTTCGTAGTGTGGTTTGGGTAGGTTAGGACTCATCTTGGTTAGTTAGTTTATCCATTGGTAAAATCACAACTCCAAGTCGTTTGTTTCTGTGTTTATAACGTAGTTTAGTTCCCCCTTTTCACCCTTCGATCCTGCCTAACTTGAGACGCTTTAGTTAGCTCTGGTAGTTGAAAACACAATTTCCTGCGGACGACACCCCAAGTACTCAACGATACACCTTGCACTTGGGGTTTATAAATATTAAAACTTTTTCTGCAACAAGTTTTTGGCGCCGTTGCCGGGGAATTGGCGTTTTTCAATATTAGGGTTTACTTCAGCATTCGAGGCTAGGCCTTTTGAAAATCCAAAAAAAAAAAAAAAATTTCAAAAAAAATTTCAATGGCAATTTTCCATTTTCCCCAATGTGAGCAAGAATTATTTTACCGTTATTGGGATCGTTTACATGCTTATCTTGCTCAATGTGCTTCTTGTGGATGTTTATATGGGAAATGGAAATGGGAAATATTGCATGTTGTTGATGAGGGTGTGAATTGTGAGACCCGTGCTCTTTTGGAGCATTGGGATTTCTATGCTCGAAATGTTGATGAAGCTTGGGAATTACTTGAGTGGTTGGCTTGGGATACTTATGAATTTGAAACTAGTTGTTCTGATTCTTGTACCCCACCCCCTTGCATCCTTAATTATGCCCCTCCTGTGTGCGAAATTTGCCATTGTTCTGACCACGCCAGTACTTCTTGTCCCTATCATATTTCTAATGAAGGCTTTGCTAGACTTAGCAATATGATAGAGACAATGAATAAGCAACAAGTTGAGTTTGCTGAGTTTGTTAATAAAATGCGGGAGTATGACCTATCACCCGAGATTGACCCTAGTTCTAGTGCTCCTAGACTTGATGTCAACCTGTGTGATGATGGTGCGTCTTTACCACCTCTAGAGTCCGAACTAGAGGACGTAGTCGACCCTCCTTTGATCCCTTCACTCACTGTTGCTTCATCCTTTCCTAATACCCTTTGGGACAACACTGTGCTTATCATGACCTTTCTTGATACACCTTCCCCTTTAGCTCAGTCGACGGAGTTCGAGGTAGGTGAGACCTTTGGCGTTAGCGCTAGTGTTGAGGAGGATGATACTTGGTCTGAGTCCGACAATGTTTCTATTGAGGTGCATACTTTTTTTATGGGACTCCCACAGGGACTTCATGCATGGATGTTGTGGTTGCAGGGCCAACTAGTCCTGATTTTGTTGATAATATATCCCCCACCTCTCTTGATACATCCCATGCTTCCTATTCATGTTCACCACCCTCCCATTCCCCTAAGTGTTGTGATTTGTCGCTTATCGATCCTCTTGTGATACTTGAGGGGAATGAGGCTGCCTGCCGTAAGTCTCTAGGTACTTTTAGAGGGTATGACCCCCTCCTTGATCCTTCTCGTCCGTACCTAGAGGGCATGCCTGGAGAATTCGTGTTGACGATTGCATTTGATTTTTCTACTGATTTCTCACAGGTATTTGGTGAGTTTAAGAGGGCACTAACTTTGTTTGCTCCATCTTTACCAGTGTTCCCTTACTCACATCATTCCGAGCTACATGCAGCTATGGATGATAAGCACCTGAGAGCTTTGACTGCATCCGAGCTGACGAATCGCATCTTGAGCGGCAAGGAGTGGCTGATGCTCCTTAAGCCGTCATGGCATAGTTCGGGTACATTCAGTACCCGACCTGGTATACTCGTTCTCACTCTTCCCCCCCTTCTTTCTATTTTTCTTTTCTTTCTTTTTATTTTTGTTTAGTTGTGGATATTAGGATTGTGTTTTGGTTGGTGATCATCTTGTGGTGAAATGTGGATGCTGCCGAGCCGTTGTTGGTTATGATCACCATTTTCGTGTTTTTGTGAATTTTTATTGTGTTGTGATTGGTGGTGTTTTGGATTGGTCCATATTTGTTTTTGGTGGTGTCAGTTTGTATATATGTGTGATCGGGTTGTTGTTTTGGGTGAGATTGTGTTTTTGGGAGAGTGTGTTAGCTTGTATATATTTTTGTCGTCTTTTGTTTTTCTTGTGTTTGATTTTGTTTTCTTTATTTTTGTGTGTTGGTGATGACTCACGGCTCCCAATGAGGACATTGTGAGATTTAGGTGTGGGGGTGGGGTCATCTCCCATTTTTCTTCTTATTTTTGTGAAAATTTTTCATTTTTGTGTAAATTTTTCTTTTCTTTTTGCATTTAAGGGAGTTTTGTACTATTTTGATCAGCCTTGATCCCTGATACCTTGACTATTAGCTCGTATATAAGTATAATGTGCATGATAGATGTTCATCCCCAGTCTGTCGTTTTAGACCTCAGTTCTAACCCCAACAGTCCATCGTAGTTTTGCAATCCAGTCGTGAATTCATGTATTGTCATCATCCTGAATTCTTAGTCTTTCACGATCGACTCTCCCACTGTCTACTGCACAGTTCCCTTTATATGCGCTGGCACCCCCTTTTTCCAAAACAAAAGCAAAAAAAACAAACAAATTCAAACACTACTGGGTGCATCCCTTTGAGGCGTGACATGAGTTTGTAATGAAAAAAAATAATGGAAAAGAAAAACAAGTGGGGAAGAAAAGAGTTGGAAATGACAAGTACCCATTTGAGGCATGCGCTACTGGATGTTACCCTTTGAGGCAATACTGCTACTGGGGAAGCCTGCTTTCTATGCTAGCCAATCAAAAAGGTAGCTTGTGTCAATTGCGTGGGATTGAGTTTGGTTTTGGTAGGCTTAGTTTCAGGGTGATGATACACTTGCACACTAGGCACCAGGATGGATTCAATATTCTCATGCGTCGTGGGGTGAAAAGCTGATGTCTGGATGCCATTCTTTGGGATGATGTGTCCTGAAATGCATATAATGCCTGTGTACAGACTGATATTTGAGCTATTAGGTGGTTTTGGTTGATTCGATTGTGTACAGTTTATCCCCATGTATATATTGTGTTTTGCTACTTTTATTTTTCGATTTTTTGTTTCTCTTTTCTTTGTTTTTTCTTTTTTGAGATTTTGTGGGTATATCTTCTGCAAACCCTCACGAGACCTTACTCGTCCACTTGGGGTAACCAAGGGGTTTAAAGGGCTTATTGCATATGCTAAATGCAATCGCGATTCCTGCGAAAGTGAGTTAGGTTTCTAGATTAGTTTTCTTTTGTTTTGCTCGAGGACGAGCAAAAGATAGGTGTGGGGGTATTTGTTAGGCGATAATTTGTCGCATTTTACATGCCCTTTTCACCTAATCTTAGCTCGTATAATAACATAATCTTTAGAGTTTTTTCTTGTTTTATTAACTATTCTTTGAGATTTTTACTTGTTTTGTTTATTCTTGCAGGCAATAAGTTGAACCAAGCAAATGTCGCGAAAAGGGGCAGAAAAGGATCAAAACAGGCGAAAAGGCGGAAAAACGGGAGCCAGCCGGGGCAGCCGGCCAGCAAGGTGGCAAGGTGGCACGGCCGTGCCACATGGCACGGTGCAGCCGTGCCACCTAGGCACGGTCGTGCCTCCCCTGGTTTCCTTCGGTTATTCGCGGCCCGCCTTGTCTTCTATTTAATCCTTCTTTCTCGACGTTGTTCGGGGGCTCTCTCTTCTACTTTTCTAGGTTAGTTTAGGTTAGATTTATCCAATAAAAACCCCAATAGGAGGATTAGATTAGGATTGTAGTTGGTATTTTGGGATTGAAGCTTATGAATTTCAAGTTCTACAATCAATTCAAGCATAAGTTTCCCTCTTCTTTCTCTTTTTATTTCATCGTTGTTCTTATTTATATTTTGTTGTTTTAATTCTTGTAATTGCTTTGTTTGGTTTATATGTTTAGTTTTTGTCGTTAATTCATGTTATTTAGCTGTTTAGATTCGTTTTATTTCAATGCCTTTGTTTCGTTCTTCATGTTCATGTTCTTATTTGTTAGTTTAGGTTTTCATTCGTTTTTGATGTTTAGTTGGTAGATTGTGTTGGCTTGGATTGTGATTAGCCTCTGGATGGCTAATTAATCTTGTAATTAGCCTAACCATACCCAATCTATGCCTAGAACCTAGAGTTTTCCTTCACGCCCGCCAAGTGTTCGATGAAATGCCTGAGAGGGTTTTCATCCATATCTTTGGGCGATTGACTTATGCTGAGAGGTGAGGTCAATTGGCTAGTGTGGGAGAGGGAATGGCCGAGTTCGGGACATGAAAGTAGTATCCGAATCGAGCTAGGTCTGGGGTTGCTAGTTTTGTGGTCTAATTCGACTAACCCCACGAAAGTAGGGGGTTACGCGAGTTAGACTAGCTCATGACCCTTGAGAGAGGGCTTGGGTGGTCTTTGATGGTGCAACCGACCATCTCTTGTTCATAGTATGGTTTGGGTAGGTTAGGACTCATCTTGGTTAGTTAGTTTATCCATTGGTAAAATCACAACTCCAAGTCGTTTGTTTCTGTGTTTATAACGTAGTTTAGTCCCCCCTTTTCACCCTTCGATCCTGCCTAGCTTGAGACGCTTTAGTTAGCTCTGGTAGTTGAAAACACAATTCCCTGCGGACGACACCCCAAGTACTCAACGATACACCTTGCACTTGGGGTTTATAAATATTAAAACTTTTTCTGCAACACTTGTCCTTATAGGTTGTACCTGTAGGAAAATAAAAGGGACTAACCTTTAGGGGCAAAGTCGAAGGATATCGTCGCTTGTGAATTGCCCACGAATTGATATAAATGATCAATAGCGGTAGCTAATAGAGCCAGCTTTGATTTGTCACATCCCAAACCCGACCCAGTGATGGTAGGACAGCTGTGAGAGAGAGGGGGAGAGACAGAGAGTATTGTGTTTAGGGTTATTACAACTAATCCATAATTAGATCCCTAAATCCTATATAGGTTTAGGTCGTTATAACTGCTACCACTTAGGTGACGATCATGGGCATCTAAACCTAGGTCACCAGGGCCAGCCAACAGCTCCTAATCAGCCACGTAATTCCTAAATCTCATATCTCTCCATGCATCATGACTCTTCACACTTCATACCAGAAATAGGGGCATACAACCAGAAAGTAACCAATAGTGTTATATTAAGTCACCATTTAACTAACATAACACTTTTATAAAATACGAATCCAAATTATCCAAACATCACTAGTATCATACCTAGTCCCTTTATGCTAAATGGAATATCAGATGATTATATACTCAATATAATCGTCCAGGCTGATATGGTGAATATGAATAGATTTTTCCTTAAACACTAATGATAATGTATCTTAGCTTAATTGCTTTTGTAGTATGCTTTGTTGAACTGTATGCATCTTGATCTTTAAGAAATGCATTAAGAAAACTACAACAAAAATGCCTTTTAGCAACGACTCAAATGGGTTGCAATAGACATAAAAAATGTCGCAATAGACCTATTGCAACGTTTTTTTTGAACCGCTGCCCTTGATATGCGCTGCAATAGACTTGAGGCAACACTTTTTTCTTTATTGCAGCACTTGTTGGAAAAACCGTTGCCATATACTTTTAGTGGCAATAGTTTTTATTTTACAGTAGATGCAACACTTTCGAGATCTATTGCAATATTGCAGCCCTATTTTAGCTATTCAAAAGCAAATCATTTCCACCAATCAAACATAACTGCCTGCTATGAATAACATTTGACATGTGAATATTGCATGAATTGAAACACTCCAATAATTACATTCAAAAGAGAATATATATTATCCAAACTTAGCTAATCACAAGTCAAGAGATCTAAGTGATTGCAAAATATACTTATGACCTAACTTGTTCTATACCTACCATTAACAATATATCCAAAATATTCATACGCCTTAGGATCCCAATACTTGCCACATGCCAAAAGAAAGTGCATAGTGTATGCAACAAATTGATGGACCTTCTGATCAAGATCAATTCCAATGTCAAATGCAATAGCAACAACGTCTTTAAGGATGTGGAGATGAATCCTACACATGAAAAGAGAGGAAAAATGATAAATATTTATGAACAAAACACCCAATCTCAGAATTTATGAACACAATACTTTAGGATTCCCACAAAAACTAATGAAAGTAATCAATGGAATTGACAAGAAAGATAATCAGACAATCAATTACTTCTATAAAAATGAGTCGCAAATTTGGCTACCTTACACTTCAACCAAAATATAAATCATTTGGATATAACTAAGTCCTCAAAATATAGTTAATCATTTAGATATAATTAGGTTCTCAAAAGATAATTTCAAAACCACACAAAATGAATAGCCAAACAGAATTAGCTTGACTGTGATTTTCTCACTACCGATAATTTGAAGTTACTAGTTCCCTATATATAATCATGACCAATAATACCTGAATATCATGATCGATAAGTGCTTGATCATTGATTTAGACATTTTTCTTACTTCTGCCTCCTATTCTTATTCAAATAACACCCATTAAAGTATTATCTTCATCACATCTATTATGTTTGAAATCTAGAACACACCCCATATTATGATCGTCGTAGACGCTTATAAATCTCAATTATCCTTCAAATATGTAAGAGTTTGTGATTCTTTCCATGAAGAAATGTGTATAACCTATAGGCAGTCACTGTGTATGTGGGAGAGGGAGACTTGCACTAAGAGAAAACCTTCATCTCATCCTAAAATCTGAGCTTTTCAAATGAAGTCTAACAATCAAAATGTAAGCTAGGCAAACTTTTCATGGTATCTTCAAAAGCATGTCAAAGTCTTAGGGAGACAATATTTCACATCTTCCAAATATATGCAGAACCTCATCTTACTGATCCTTAAGTGAAGTGCAGCCTTGATGAAGTAAAGATTAACATCCTCCTTGGAGCAAATGTAATTAAATGACCAACATAAGCAATCTATTTGTCAACTAACCTTCTTCACTTGCTATGAACATTAAACGAAAAGTAGTCGTTTTTGTAACTTCAAAATATGAGACCCATTCCTGCAAAGACTGAAAATTTTTGAATCAATTCTACTATCAATACCAAGGCCAAGCCCGCACAACTAGATATCATTTTTTGAGTACCAACAGAATCAAAAATCATAATCCCATTTACCAAACTCAGAAAACAAGTAACTGTACACAATTATAGAGAAATTCGAACAAGACTCACGCAATTACAGGCAGAAATTTGGGATTGGCCAAGTCCTTCTTATTGACAACAATAGTACGCCTTTTACCAGACGAATCAGTTGAAGTTCCGCAATTTTTGGAGGATGATGGTATCTGCTATCACAACAAGCAGAGTTTCACATCCCAATTTGAAAAGAAGTTTGCCAACAAAATTAAATCTTGCACAAAAATAAACAAGTAAATACACAAGAAATTCGACAGGTTTTTGAGCAGGAGGACACCCAATTGCAAAATTTCAACTTAAATAGGAAACCATAGAAAATAAATTAGAGCATATCAACATTGTAGAAACGTAACTATACTAAACAAACTAGGGTTTTTTTAAAGAAATCGAAGCCATCAAACTTCCCTAACGTAATTAAACTACACACACACACACACACACACACACACACACACACACACAGAGCAAGCGAGAGAGAGAGAGAGAGAGAGAGAGAGAGAGAGAGAGAGAGAGAGAGAGAGAGTTAAACTCTGAAAAAGTTCCGACCACAGTATTGGGAGGCACAGACAACTTTGTTCCAGGCTTCTAGCCATCGATCCTTGTTGTTGCTCAAAGAAGTAGGGGTCAGGGTTTGTGTTTTCAATTTTGACAGGAATGAAGAGGAAATAGGTCAGGGATGTGCGAAAGAGAGATAGAGAGACAGAGAGTGTGAGAGGGATGAATAAAGGAGTCAGTGTTTATGTTATGAATTTTGATGGGATAAAGAGGCGGAAATTTCAACATTTCATGACCCTAATTTAGATTATTTTGCTGTCATTTATTGGGGCAAAACATTACAATAGCCTGATAAGAGAGATCTTCGAATTGTTGCACTAGGCGGTGTTGCAATAGGCCTATTTCGTTGTAGTAGCATCATTAAGCTTCACTTCATATCATAGCTATAAGACGAAAGGTCATCGTCCATATAGTCACACGGTGACAAAGAGAAGTCAATTGTCACTCCTCATATATGTTATAAGCACACACAGTATGAAATGTATGACATGGTATCATTTAGTCTGGCATGTCACTCGATTATGCCATCTAAATCGTCAGTCTAGATTTTACCTAAAAATCTAACATGAGTCACTGGATTAACATATAACATGTTAATCTTTGCACTTAAGATTCAACTTTTAAGTCTTCAATATGAAATTAGATATTTCATATCCATCACTAAAGTCTCATCTTATACTCATAAGGCGACTATAAGTTATCATTCATGCACCACTAATGTGACACATTATTATTGGACACCTAGCGCCAACATGTTCCAACCTCATTATGCATGCTACTTAAGGTCAGCTTGATTTCCTGTATGCCTACGCCAATCAAAAGCCTATGATATTTTAATATGCCTAACTGGCTATACTATATCATGAGCATTTAGAAAAAGAAACATTAATCTTTATTACATAAATGCTCATTACAAAAGAAACATGTTCATCACTTAACAAGATATATTCGAAAACTAAACTTTATGAAATCTTAGACTCAACATATGAGCTTTGAAAGCATCTTTAGGAATGGGTTTAGTCAATGAATGAACAATCATCTTGTCAGTGGATATATACTTAGTGGCAACAACCTCTTCTTTCTTTATGGCAACAACCAACATATTCTGCTTCACAGTCAACAGTGTTATGCAGTTTTACTACTCACTGCTCCATGATATGGTTCCCCAACTGAGGGTGAAAACATATCTCGAATTTCATCTAGACTCATAAGGATCACCACCTCAATCGGCATCCTTATATCCTCTTAACTTTAGATCCCCACCCTAATCGCAAAGGACCACATCAGTAGTATTAAGAAGGTAATGCATGATTTTCTTAACACCTTGCCAGTGATCACATCCTAGTTTATGTTGGTAACAATGTACTAATGGTGTCTGACAATTCCTGCAAGTAGGACATTCTTAGTCCCACCCATATCCTTTATCTCAAAAACAGAGGACAATCACTTCTTGGTGACTTTGATCATATTGAAGTTATTCCTAGCCAGAAGTATGTCATGAATGCACAAGGTAAGAAACATAAAACCCCAGTTGTTTTGTTGAGATACATACAATGGTCTTCTAAAGCCATGGACAAGCCAAACGAAGTAATAGATTCATGAAATCTGATCTACCGAGATCTAGAAGATTTCTTAAGATCATATATACACCTTTTAAGATAATACACCTTGTCCTCTAAAACCCTTTAACACAAACCCAATGGGTTGATCCATATAGATCTTTTCCTTAAGGATACCAGTGTAGAAAATAGTCTCTACATCCACTTGAAACAATTCTAAGTCTGAATGAGCAACTAGGACCAGGAGTTGGCAAAAAGAGACAAATCTCACCACAGGAGGAAACATCTCTTCGTAATCGACACCCTCAATTTGGATAAAGCCTTTCACCATTAGATGGGCCATAAACTTATGAATCGATCTATCCACCTGATCCTTTACCTTGAAAATCCATGTGTTTCCAGGAGGCTTATATCAAGGTGGAAGACGAACAAGATCTCAAACCTTGTTTCTTCCATTGAGTCTATCTCATTCCTCATAGCATCTATCCACTCTTTGTGATTTGGCAAATCAACTACCTCTTGAAAAGTGGTTGGGTCCTGTAATTCCAAAGCACTACATAGGAATATTTCCTCTTTAATCTGGAAGCATCGCCAGGGAATTTCTCCACGTTCACTTGTTTGAACTCTAGGACCTTCATTATTTGTCTATCCAGATAAAAAATGTTTGCCCCTTTCCTTAAGAGGTGTGGGACCCTTAATATGTTGAGCATAATTTCCACTATTCCTTTAAGATGTAGGATCCTTAATATATGAACAAACAACACATCCAAAACTGAGAGATTGAGGACGAACCTCATCCTCAGTTGATTCCCCTCAAGAATTGCAGATTAAGAATGAACCTCATTCTCCTAAGCTGATAAATATCCCCTGCTCGTGTTGGATAGAGGAGGTGTACCATCATTGATGACTTGGTGAGAATTCAAATCCTTTCCCTTATCGTGAGATGGTTAAATGTCTTGCTATAGCGTCTTTTTTCATTTCATCAATGCTTGGGAACTCATCCTCAACAAAATCGACATTGCAGGAACTGATTTCCTTGTGCCATCATTTGGCTACTCCCGGTACATCACATACTTGTTGGAATGTTCGAGACACCTTATGAATACCATCTTGATAGCTTTTGGACCAAGTTTCCTATGTTTGTGCGTTGAGTTATATACACAGCCAGTTGAGCCCCACGGGTATAAGTGATCCAAGGAAGATTTTTTACCACACCATAACTCATATGGGGTGGTAAATACAATCTTTATTTGTATATAGTTAAGGATATAAGCTCCTGTGCATCCCCCCCAAAAATAATTGCGAGGTTAGCATGTTCCATCATTGTCTTGATTATGTCAAGCAATGTCCGAGTCCTATGCTCGGTAACATCATTTTGCTACGGAGTGTGTGGTATAAATAGTTTTCTTCATATACATTTTTTTCCTCATAAAATTGTTTTAACATATCAGAGAGATATTCATGAGCTTGATCAGTTCAAAGAGTCTTAACTTTTTATTCCAATCGAGTCTTCACTTCCACTGTGAATCATTTGAACACATTAAGTGTCTTATAGCAGCGAAATAAGAGGTACACAAACCCATGTCGTGAGTAATCATATATAAGAGTAACGAAATATATAATCCCATGACATGCTTTCACATTCATGGGCCTACAGATGTCACAGTGGATTAACTCTAAGGGACTCACAATGCCCTCGAAACCTTACCAAAAGATTTTATGGTTGCTTTTTAGCTAGACATAGCTCACATCTAGGCAACATAGCCCCCTTGAGTCGATCTAAGAGACCCTCTTTAGCTACCCTACTTATTCGATCCCAACCCACATGACCAAGTCGAGCATGCCATTTAACAGATTCAAAGTCAGAGTCAAAATATGAGATAAGAGCAAAAGATTTACTATTATAAATATCATCCAAACCCAAAACAATGAAATCACCTTTTAATCTTCCATGGTCAAACAAATTATCATTAATTATACAAAATGTCTGAATCATCAAGATGAAACTCAAAAGTGAAATTTAATCTCATTAATGAGATAAAAGTCATAAGGGAACACTGCACCCCTAGTGTGTAGATAGCATCATGAAGAGATAACGTATTTCCTCTATAGAGTCTAAGTTGATATGTTTCTATGCCAAGGAAATCTTCTTCACTATCATTCCCTAGGACGGCAATAAGTGAACTCATTAGTAATGATAAGAGTCCACAAACTTAGCTTAGCCCTCAACTATATGTTTGGTTGCTCCCATGTTTACAATCCACTGAGGAAAAGAGCTGACAACTAATACATGGGAGTACACATATTATTTAAGAGTAACTATGAAAGGAGGTACTTTGGTCTCAGGACACGCCTAAGTGTTATGAACCTTTACACAAGCTATATTCTTCTCTCCATTGCCCTTGGCCTTTTGCCTTTTAGCAATTCCACCCTTAGGTTCAGAACTCTAGGAGGGGATGACTCAGGCCGAATATGATCTTAGGTTGATCCTACATGTCCTTATTAGTGGAATACCTCTCAAA
>JAKOGI010001356.1:217500-253277 GCA_029747015.1 Carnegiea gigantea
GCATAAAAATCTAAAACAAATAGCAAATTCACAATACATTTATGACAAATAATAATTGATGTGTAATATATTCATGTATCATTTTTAATCGTAATATTATATAAAACATATTTATATGATATTCATAAATTATTAAATAAAGCACATTCATATAATATTATGAATTTCAAATTTCATGAAACTAATTCATAACATACGTTAAGGACATACGATGCGGATTCGTTATAAACAAATGCATATAAGTTCTAAAAAATTGAGCAAACCAACCTTATAGCATTAATGAGCATCAACATAATATAACAAAAATAAGGTACAGTATGGTCGAAAAACGATGCCAAAATTTGAAGGAGGCCCATGGCTAAAAATAAGAACACCCTAGCCTAAACATTTCCCACCCTCTAACATGCGACTAATAAAGGTAGTTTTCCGTAGTTTTCTGGTCGATGCTGCGTTGATTGGTAGGGGATCACAGCGTAGCGAAGGAAGAAGTAGGACTAGAGGCAACTTTAATTTGTCAGTGACAGGTGACCCATATGCATCACTCCTGCTTGGCGGTTCTGATGGGTTCACTCGGGTTCTTCTCATCCCTTATAGCCTTTCTTAAGTTTTTATATTAATCATTTTGGAGCAAAGGGGCATCGGGGCTATGCTGGTGCTAACGAACTTAGTTCATGCTAACTAAGCAGCTACCCCCTAGTAGCGGATTCAAATATTTCAATCATGGACTTACAAACATTTATTACCATGTGTACCATAAAATAAATTTTAAACAATACATAAAATCAATCACTACATTGCAAGGCAACAAGTCATATATTAATATAGTAGGTATCAAATTTTCCTCGGGTTAAGACTACATGCTAGTTTAATATGGATTATCAAGTAACCCCTCTGCTTTGAACATAACATGAAACCTCAAACAACTGGGTATAAATAAATCCATAATAAACTTCTAGCCATCCTCACACAACAAGTAAGAAAAGTAAGTAAACAGGAGTTTCATACAAACCACATCCTAGTTTCAGCCATATGAATCAAGAATCTAGCAATGGGGCATTCGAACAAAATTAAAGGTTTTGCATTGAATTTCAGTGACATAAAAGAGTATTTGACTTTTTAGTACCCTAACATATGTGACATTGATTTTTTTAGGCCTCACCTTTTTGACTGAATTTTTTAGTACCCTGACCGCTGGATGTGCAAAAAAATAAAGGCATTAAAAAAATAAAGTTCTGGTGACATGCTGAGATGGCATAACTTAAACTGTAAAATTGTGAGATAAACCCAAAATTGCCCCTCTAACTTGTTAAAAACTTGTTGGTATTTATGTTTGACCTCTTAAGAGTTTAAAAAAAGAGAAATTCTTGCAACTCTCTTTCCTCCACAAACCTATTGCAATATTTCCTCCCTAAAAGCTTGATTGCAACAACCCCATTTCAATTTCTCCTTCACCATCCATAGCTGAAGCATAGCAAAAGGTGAACGGATTTCTCCTTTCTCTTCTTAATTATGCTAATCTTTCATTTGTTTTATTAGGGTTTTTATCAAATTTGTCCTTTTTATGAAACTAATTTATCTTATATGGTGGTGGGGTACAAGAATGGAGGGCTCTGGAAGTTCTTAGAGTGGAAGAAGATGTCCAAGATGTATTGCAAACATAACAACAGAATATTAGATTTCAAAGTCTTCAAAGAACCCTGGTCGACCCTATTATGGGTGCTGTAATTATGATAGGTTTGTGATGTGGGCAGCTCCAAAGGGAAACATGTGTGAAAGTGAGCTAGCAAGTCGTGGACCAAGCATGAAGATACAAGGAATTGAAGACGAAGATAAGAGCATTGTGATTCAAACCTGCAACGAAGTGAAAGAGATTAAGATGGCAATGAAACTTACGAAAACAAGGGTTTATGACGTCGTGAAGATATTGATTGCTCTGATTGTTGTTATTTGCATCTCTGTTGTGATTATGTCAATGAAATAAAAAGATTTAGGAATAGGGTAGAGGATAGTGGTTTGTTTTGGGAGGTGTATGTATGTAAGTTATTGCTAATGACTCATTCCCCTGTGTATTGAATATGTTTTCAAGTAATGTCATTGAAAAGGAATGACTATATTTTTCAGCAATATTTTGGCTTGCATCTTTATCGTAGTTTTGTGAACAAATGCTTTGTGATATGTAGAACCAAAATGAGAAGATTATAATGAATGCAATATGTTTTCAAGCAATAACACTGACAAGAAATGGCTCTGTTTTGAAGCAACATTGCATCAACTATTGCATATGGTATCGTAGCAAGTGCTGAGAAACATAGACATCAATTTATCCCAAAAGACATGATAAGCTGTGCAAATTACACATTTTAGACATATCTTCCTAGCCCCCAACAAATATTGTCTTAATGACCTAATTGTTTTAAATTACACATTTTGAATCAAACATAGAGGTTTCATTGATACAGGGTAGATGTCTAAGGCTGGCTCGATATCTGAGGCTGAGACTGGTTGGATGATTGCTTACAGATGCTAAGTTGTGGAACTTGCTCCTAGGCCTTCCTCTAGGTCTCTTCCCTTCTGCATTGCCATCAAAAGGGGAATTCCTTTTCCTAGTTATCTTGGAAGGCCTATTCGCTTGACCTTGATGGGTGGCTGAGTTGTGGTAAAGTCCTCCACACTTCTTGTATCTGATAGTTTTGCTTCTTTTGGGCAGCTTCCTCAACTCCTTTGGTTCTCTTTTTCTCTCTTTTGCTGTTGGTCCTCTCTTAAATGTTTTCTGTGGTGGATCAACCAAAGGCAACTGGAATTTAGGCTAGAAGTTCTCATCTGGGATTGGAAACATCACCCCACTATATGTAGCATTGTACATCTCTATTGAATAATATGAGCTAGTATAGTCTTCAGTTTGTAGTTAAAATGAAGAAGGCACCTAGCAGCATGTTTACATGGTATGCCACTTATTTCCCATTGCCCACAAACACATGCCCCCTTATTCAAGTCAATAGTGTAGTTAGTGCCTTCATGGCCTGTGGCATCAAAAGCCATGTATCCATTAGGAGCTATATCACAATGTCAAGCATTCCTTTGCATAATCTAACCAACCACATGCTTCCTAGTACCTTCTAGTAAGGTCATTATCGGCTTCTCTCTCAATTTTTTAATCACCATGTCGAGTGTTTCAACAAAGTTTTTGGTGTTGTCCGGAGCTTTATGTTCAGGATCAAACAAATACATACAACAGTGCTGTTTTGGCTTTCTAACAACCAAGCATGAGCTGCTGGACTGGCTTCTTATAACTATCCCATTGCCATTTCATGTTCCTAGATATTATATGCACTAGCAGCTTTCCGAAAAAGCATTTTTAACTCTGGGTTAGGAAATCGTCTTTCATATTTCTCTCCAGATAGAACAAACATACCCTTCTAGTGCTTCAGGCATACACTGCTTCAAGGCATGAATATCTCCCTGGTCACCAAGAATCAAGCAAAGTTAATATGAGTCGTTGTAGAATGCATACAACAACAATGAAACAAAGTCAATATGAAGTACCAAATACCTTGTATCTGTCTGATATAATAGTAAACCTACCGTGATGCTGGGCACCCATAATATGCATCAAAGAAGTGAATAAATAGGTCCAGCTGTCATTATTCACAGACTCCACAACTGTTACTGCTAAGGGTAAGCAATGATTAGTAGCATCTATGGCCATTGCAGTCAGTAAACCACCTCCAAAAGGCCCTTTTAAATGAGCCCTATCTATTCCAATAATTGGTCTATATCCTCTCTGAAATCTATCAATCACACCTTTAAAGCTTATGAACAACCTTTTGAACCTCAAGTTTTGCACAATCCTTTCCTTATTGTCTTGCCGTGCTTGTGACTCATGATCAGTTAAAGGTACATCCCAGGAAATATACATATAGGACCCAAGATTTGTATTTGTCATCATCTCAATGTAACAGCCAAGCTTTTTGAAAGACTGTTCATGTCTACCTTCAATCTTAAACAAAATTAGCTTCCTTGCTCTGCTAATCATATGATCCTTCAATATTAACCCATATTTGTGTAATAGCATATTCCTTATATGCATAGGTTTTAGCTCAGGATTTTATCTAATGTCCTTAAGCAATTTTTCATATATCCACCTAGAGGAAGCCATATGATTGTCCATTAACCTTGGACAACAGTCATTATGTTCGCCAAAGTATGTCTTCACTTCAAAAGTTCTGCCATTTGAAGTGAAGAAGCATGAAGCCTCTATGAGAAAGACTTGTGCGACATTTGACAGTGTATCTGGTTGCAACATTCTTCAACTTCAACGAGTTTTTATCCTCCTATATAGAGTAATCTCTCACCACCTTTCTGCATTGTGCCTTGTTTATGGACATGTCCTACTACCTAATGTTGATTTCCCTATTAGGATTAGGTTCCTACATCTATCCATCATATATCTTCTCATTGGGGTTAACAGCATTGGCATCTTCATCATAACCACACATATGTTAGTCCACTATCTCCCCTTAAATTTGTTTAGCTTCTAATGAAGTATCAGACTCATAGCATTCCTCCTCTGATCTTGCTACATAATCTGCATCCTTGGAGTCAGAGGATGTCCAATCACTATGTCACCCTTCATCTTCCTTAATAACAGGTTCCTTTTCTTTCTTACTTGTCACATTCACAACAGGTACATCAAGTGAATATAGGCTAATAGAACTCCTGTAAATGTTATTAGTGGATTTGTTTGTTTGCTGAGACTTAATAATAGAACCTATAGGAGGAGTATCTCTGGGCTTAGTGGGGCTTAGGTTTAATGTGCTACTTCTAGTAACAAGCCTATTCTTAGGTGGACTGGAAACTGGTTGAGGCTGGAATAATTTTGGACTTGTTTGTTTACTTAAAAGTGGGCTAAGTGAACTACTTCTAGTTACAGGCCTGCTTCTAGATGGGCTTAGAACTGTTGCACAGTGCATTGGTCTAGGTTGGGTTGTTTGAGGTAGGCTGAAAATTGGTTTATGTTGGGTTGGTTTAGGACTTGGTTCTTTGTTTGAAATTGGGTTAAGTGTACTACTTCTAGTAACATGTCTGCTTCTAAGTGGGTTGGGAATTGTACAGGGGTTAGTGGGTTTAGGTTGACTTGAAATATAACTATCCTCTTTATTCCTTAGTGGACTGAGAGGGCTTTATCTAGTAACATGTCTGCTTCTAGGTGGGCTTGTAATTATGGCAAACCTAATAGGGTTAGGTTGACTTGAAGTTGGGCTGGCTGAGCTAGGAATGATGGTAGAATCAATGACTTTGGGTTGGCTTGAAGTAGTGGTAGGTGTGTTTTCTGTGGAAACTGTATTGGTCTCATCAGCCTTTAAGTAGAAGCTTGAATTTTTCCTAATAATGGAACTTTGCTTGAGGGGACAAAGTCAAGCTTAGAATTTCCCTTCCACTTCTCATGGGCCTGCTCTTAGGTGGGCTCCTGAAAGTACTATAACCAATTTTGGAGGCCTCCTAACAGGCAACTTTTGCACTGATTTCCTTCCTCTAATGTTGCCCTCTATTTCTACTGATTGCCTTCCTTCTTCACCTTCACTATGCTTTGGTTGGCTTAAAATGAACCCATCAATATCCTCTAATGACACTACTGGTTCTTTACTCACAGTTTGTAACTCAAAATCCATTGTTTGTCTTGAAGCCCTAGTGGGACTAACTACCACAACATCCGCAGCATCATCTGATCCTTGATCTTCTCCTTCTTCACTTATTTCAGGGTTTTATTCACTTAATTCTATTTCCTCTACTAACTTCTCTTACTGCTGCCTATCTAACATCAAGGCTCATTTGCACAAGTCATTAGGTTTAGGCTGTCAACCATGTTTATGACAATCACAAGCTCACTCTCCCAACTTGCAAAACAATCTAGGAGGTCCCCATCTTTCAGAATCCAATATTTTTTTCTCACTTGACTAGGCTTATAGTAATAGAAAGCAAGGAACCTTCGAAAGTTCTCTTTCTCCCTCATTTTGCACTTAGTGATATTGTGTACATCTAGAGCAGATATCTCATCTGTGTCACACTCCCCTAAATCTATGGTCTCCCCATGCAGAATCTTCATAGCCATTTGGATATTTCTACACACATAATCCAATTTCAGAAGTCAGACCAATACTTTCGTACATTAACTCCAATCGCATAACCTACTCCACTATATTGCATTCTCAAAATAACAACATCTCGTACTTTTACGTAATCACTAAACCCTAATTGTATTACTCTACTTGTTCATTTTCCAAATTACCTAATAATTACAAAAATTTCACTTTTAATTAAAATTAGGCTATATTGCATCATAATTTAACATGTTTGTTGCCAAATTTTCAGTTTCACCACACCTCTGTTTTAAAATTTCAAAACAGTTTTTTCCTAAAACATGAAAATCCCCCTTTCGCTCAACGTCACAACCATCCGAAGCAACGGTTTCAACTTCAAAAACTTAAAAACCATCATAGACACACATATAATCTCATTATACAACAATGTCAAAGAGATTCAGATTTTCTTCGGATCTTGCCTCTTCTCTTTCTTCCTTTATATTCTTCACTTCTACTCGACTTGCACTGCATGTTAGTCCTTCCAAACACAACTTTCGCTTAGGGCTTTTCTAAGTTCCCCTTAGATTTCTAGGATGATGAAGCTTTGCTCATCATAGTTTTGGGGTTATGGGCTTTTCTTCATGCGTTTTCATTTCTCTTTCTCTTCTCTTCATGCTAGCAAGATGGGTGAAAGTCAAATCACCCATTGATAGGAAGAATTCGAGTTTTAATATTTATAACCCCAGGTGTAAGGTTGTACCGTTGAGTACTCGGGGTATCATCTACTAGGAGTAGGATTTTAAGTATCAGAGTTAACTTAAGTGTTCAATCTAGCCCAAATGAAATGGGAAAGAGAGGCAAACTAAACTAAATTAAGCTAATAAACACAAGAAAGGAGGCTTGGAGTTGCGATTTGACAAATTGAGGAACCAACTAATCGAGACGAGTCTTAACCTACCCAACCTCTACTAAGAACAAGAGATGGTCGATTGCACCATCAAAGACCATCTAAACCCTCTTTCAAGGGTCATGAGCTAGTATAATTAGTCTAACCATCTATTTCATGGGTTAGTCTAATTAGACCATAAAATTAGCAACCATCAGACCTACTTAGAATCGAAAGTATTTCCATATCCCGAACACGGTTATCCCCTTTCACACACTTGTTAATCGACCTCACCTCTCGACATAAGTCAATCACCCAAAAATATGCATGAAAGCTCTTTCAAACATTTCATCGACACTTGGCAGGCATGAGGAAAAACTCTACATTCTAAGCATAAGTTGGGTGTGGTTAGACCTAATAGAAGTCTAATTAGCCATCAAGAGGCTAATCACAATCTAACTCAACCAAACTAACCATTAATCATCACAAAAACACAATTAAACCTAACTAAACCTAGGCTAACAAACAAGCAAATAAGCATGAATGAGCGAAGAGAGAGAAAGAAATAATCTAATCTAATCGATCTAACTAAACATAGATTAACAATCAAAACTAAACATTTAAACTAAACAAATCAAATATAAGAATTAAACTAACAAAATCAAAACAAGAACAAGATATAAAATAGAGACAGAAAGAGAAGAGAAAACTTAGAATTGATTGAATGAAGATGAAATCCAAGGTCTTGAATCCACAATCCAATCTAATCCCCTAATGTAATCCTCCTATTGAGATTTTTATTTGTTAAAAACTAACCTAAAATTACTCTAAAAATCGGCAGAGAGAACCCTTGAAAAGTCCCGAAGCAAGCCCCTTAATTAAATAGGAATCGCACGCGGGCCAAGAATGAGGAGTGGCAGCTGGGAGGGCGATGGCCGTCGCCCCCACGACGGCCAGCCGTCGTCGGTACGACAGATGGCCATCGTGGCCTCTTGCGAAGCCACCTGCAGGGTGGCAACAGTGGGGGGTCACGGCCACGCTTCCCATAGTCTCGTTTTACGTTCTTCCCACTATTCATGTTCCGTCTTCAGTTGTTTTTGCGAAATTTGCTCGATTGATCTTATTACCTACAAAAGTAAACAAAACAAATAAAAATCCTAAAGATTAAGTTATTATGCGAGCTAAAAATTAGGTGAAAGACACACGTAAAATACAACAAATTATCACCTAACAGCCATTTGCTTCATTTTTTCCACCTTTCCCCCCTTTTACAAACGGCAAAATTGTCTTCGCATTACTCCGATTACAAGCTCACCAGATTTGGTGTTTTTTAAAATAAATATGCCGCCTGAGGGTACTAAAAAATTCAGTCAAAAAGGTGAGATCTGAAAAAATCAATATCACATATGTTAGGATACTAAAAAGTCAACTACTCTGACATAACACCATCTACTACACCATTTTAGAAATGAATTACTAAAATTGTGAACATTACTAAGCACAACAGCACACAACGAAGCTCCAAGCAATCACAAGAGCACACAACCTGATAATAATTATTAACCAATGAGTTAACCAAAACCAACCCACAAATTGACTAAGTGGATCTGGCGAATCAAAAACTATACAAATAGCACAAATTAGGTCTAATGGCATTGAGAAATTCAAAGAAAGGGAGTAAAGAGCTTCAATCAACAAAACCAATCAATAGATATGTCTTGTAAGTAGGCAAATCACTAACAAAACTTAACAGAAGATTAAAAACAAAAAGAAGAATAACGTCTTTTAGGCTATTCTTACAAGAATCCCACAAAGTAGGAGAAACCTATTTGAGTAGGAGGCAATAACCAAATAATTTCATTAATTAATCTCCATATACTAAATAGAAGTTGAGAAGCAAGCAATTAGCAGTAATTCAAGCAAAAAAATTAAATTTAATTGTTCAAGATTGAAACCCTAACTTGTGTGGGATAGTGGATGGAGGGATGGAGGCTCGGCTGGGTCGTTGGGTATGTGCCTATGCCGGTGGTCGATCGGCTGCTATGGGCCTATTTTGGTGAAGTTGAGGCGCTTGGTCTGCTGGCTGGAGGAGAGAGATGGTGAAGAGAGGGGGTCAGAGTGAGAAGGTTTGAGGGTCGAAGAACACACTGAAGAATCACTGCTTCTATATTTTAGTATTTGTAGTTTTTATTTAAAAAGAAAATTAAAATGTGTCAGTAAGCTAACAGGGCCGGTTGGATTAATGTGAGGATGTCCCAAGAAATTTTTTGGGCCTTTTTATGGGTGTCCACCTTAGACCACCCACACAACTTCCAAACTTTCTCAAATTAGCTAGTTAGAAATTTTTTTGGGTTAGTAACGTCCCTGGAAAACCACCACTAAGATCCGTCCTTGCCGCCCTTGCAGCCACAGAGGGTTGAGGGGTTTGGTTGGTCGAATAGGTCATATCCCTGAGGTTGGGACGAGGAAAGACCATGGCTTGGTTAACCTTAGGGTTAGAGAAAACAATTAGAGATTCAATTATGGGGTTAGCGGACGTGGGTCGAAAACATTCAATCATTCATACATACAATAACATGCTGGCATGAATTGAATTAGCATAGTAGCATAATTGAGCTAAAAAAATTGCATAATAAATCATGATCGATTGGATCCGGTCAATACCAAGGGAACAGGGCTCTGGTATAATTGGAGGACAATAAAGGAATAACCTTTAGGTGTTGAAGCGAGTGATCTCGTTGCACGAAAATTGCCTACGAATTGATACAAATGATCAAGCAGTGACTACTAGCTAGAGTCACCATTGATTTGTCAGGTCCCAAATCCGAACTTCGTGATGGTGGGGCCGTCGTAAGAGAGCGGAGAGACGGCGAGTATTGTGTTTAAGGTTATTGCAACCAATCCATAATTACATCTCTAAATCCTCTTAACATAGATTTAGATCGTTATAATTGCCACCACTTAGGTAACGATCATGGCCGTCTAATCCTAGGTCACTAGAGCCGGCCAACAGCACCAATTATCAAAAAAAACGGCAACTATCATTTTAAATTATATATGTGCATGCATGCATACGTGTGTATCTGTACACAGCGTAAATGCTCCCCTGGAATTCGTAACTAGTAGTGTTGAGGAAACCTCAAGATGTCAAGCGCTGTAACTCGCATTGCCATTCTAACTTCCCAACGAATGAGAGAAATGGACTAATCTATTTTCTAAATTTCTCTTCTCTGGGTAAAATATGTAATTATTAATACATACACGAAGAGCAAATGCTCCCGGGGATGCATGCGGTCGTACACTCGTACCATGGCCATGGGTCAGGAAAACTCAAGACGGATCAGGCGCCAATCAAGAGATGTTCGCATTGGTTGACATTCCAATTTCTAAACATGTGAAAGAAACAGGGTAACCTATTTCCTACATTTCCCTTTTTTTGGAAACATAATTATTGTATTCAACACCCAACGTACATTAAAAGTTAATAGAAAGCACCTAATTACTAGCATTTAGGTCATACTAACCACTAAATTTTTGATTGGAGGTGGGTTTTTTTAAAAAAAAAATAAATAAATGTTGAATTTAGTAATTGAAGGCCCTACAACATCCATAATAAGCATCATATTCGAGTCAATTCATAAGCAAAATAATAAAATAAGCCTTTCCATAGAGAAAAGTAATGGAAATTCTTATGAACTCTCATCGACTATCAATTATTGCTTCGTAATATAGCCTCTAATAGGAGATCTACAAATCTTATATATGTCTTTTACTTGAAAAAATTCATGTGCCATAGTAGTTCGAATTCAATTTGAAGGATTAATGCACATTGTGGACTGAACTCACAATCGATCAGCAATTTGATCTTGTACAAGCAAAGCAACATGAAAATAGATATATAAATTCGCTATAAAAGGAAGAGACAGCACCACGCACAAGAAGAGGGTGCGGTAAGACTCTCACAGATGGAGAAAGAATAATTTTTAATAAAACTATTAGGAATAATATGAATGAAGGGGATAGTTCATACGGAGAAGCACAAGAAACTAGGGTTTTCTAAAAAGAGGAGAAGCGATCAAGAAAGGAAAGGATAGGGTTGTTTTTTGGGAGAGGAAGATGGGAGGAAGAGACTTCTTCTATCAGAGGTATTTAAAAATCACTTAAAATGTAAAATAACAAGTCTGAAATTCACGTTCCAATTAATATTGGATTTGTAATTAAACTAATTATATTTTGTGTCTAAAAGGATAAAAATATAAACTATTTCGATGAATTAATTTCTAATGAATCAATATAAGAAAAAAGTAGGAAGTAATATAGAATTAGTATATTTATCTAATTACCTAATCATTTAATGTTCAAAAATCATTAGACTTAAAAAAATTATATTGTACTGTTTTCATGGCTCATTTGAATCAAAAGAAAAAAAAAATTATAAGCTAAAATAACAACTAGTTGTTATTATGAAAAAAATATTACCAGTTTTCTTTAACATTAAATTTGAATTAATGATATCATATATTAATAATATAATAATTAAAAAAATTAGGTGTGCCGTATACTTACAATTATTTCTATTTGTATTCTTATAATTAACATACTATATGTGTCTAGAACAAGTTGAAAATGACATAGTAAAGTCATATGAAGTCATGGACGAATGAAGTTTGCAAAAACATATGATTGAGACCAATGGCGAGGTTGGACATTTATACGTAATGCTATCGAAGAGCTTGATAAGAGCTTGATAATTGTAATGCGGGAATTTTCTACACATCCTATCTCCTTAGAACTCAAGGATACAAAGGTACAAGCCTATAGAACAGATCCTGTTCAACTAAGGTCGTGCGGAAATTTTCTACACATAATTGAGATAAGAATTGTCTGGACTATTTATGCGCTTAGCATTTTCAATTTTTACCATTAGAATTTTTCCCATTTTTTGTGTTTTTCCACGGAAAGGGGTCTACCAAGTTTTCTTGCAAGTGTGTGTACTTCACCTGCCTTTAAAATGCTTTATGATGCCTCAAAATGTAAGTTTATTGTTTTGATCTGCTCAAAGAGAAATAAAGTGATTTATATTGACTTTTTATATAATTACGTTGATAATGGTTATTTTTCCGTTTTTTTTGGGTTCTTAGGATATTTTATAAGTGAGAAACTCGCACTGTCACTTTCTGCAATAAGTCATATTAATTAGTAGAATAAATCATATTAAAAGCTAATTAGTCGAATAAATCATATTAAAAGTTTGGCATTGTCTTCTATCGATGGCCCTTTTTCCATAGTGCTGCCAAAAGTTGATTCTTGACATTATGTCATCTTAAAGTAATATTCTTCATAAAAAAATTATTGTTATAACCGGCCAAAAAAAAAAAAAAATGAAACGAAGATACTTTTAAAGATGACTTAGACTGTTATTTAAAAAACACATATCGTTATGAAAATTGTCGTTTAGCAACTTTACATGCTGCTTTCATTTAATTTGTTCTAAAAAGATTTATTTTAGCATTTCTTGTGTGTAACTTTTGTTTCTCCATCGAGTAGCTTATATTCTCCATCGAAGAAAAGAAAATACCAGGAAACTCCCAATAATGGAGAAATTTAAAGCCAATAAGTCTACGTATTCAACTTTAAGTTTTGGCTAACTTCATTGAGCCAGACCAATGGCTACGATGAATTCACCACCCATGTGGTGGACCTCCCTTTGGACCGACCACGTTCAAGTATGAAAATGCCCTAATTATGGAAGATCCCTTGGCCTTCCACCTCTTGATTTGTTAGGCCACTTTGAAGATTTTACCTTAGATATTCTTCATAGGTCATATATGATTTGCAAAGCTCTCGCTTTTGTAGTGGGATGGCCGGCATCTTTGCTTGCCATTATCAATAGATAATTGAAGATTTGGAGTCGGTAACAATCGGTTCGGCCAATAATATCTCTTTAGGTTTGATACTTGTTTTAGGGTACAATATATAGCCAAGAGGCTTGTACCAAAAGTATTTTTAATATGGACTTCATTAAAGGTGGGACATGACCCTGGAATTAAGTACACTTCGTCAATGGTTGATCATGCTCGATCCGACATTTGAAATAAGTTGATTCTATTGATTTCAAAATTGACATAATTTGTATTAAATTGAAACTAAACTTTTTCTCTAAAGTTGTTTTTCTTTACAAAATAGATTTGTTAATTCAGAGATCAATAATGACCCAACTAAAACCAAAACAAACCCTAATCAAAATTGCATCAATGTAAATATGATCCAACTGAAATTAAGCTAACTAAATTCCATGTCCAAAATGGCATGTTTATCAGTTTTTGTTATACAGTATAAATAAGGTCTTCGGACCACTTGCATATAAAGCAATGGAATGAAATCCATTCTTGAGCCAGATCATCTAATTATTGGGGTAGCTAAAAGTGTTTGTCATAAATAGACGCTAACCATACCCACTTATTCGACTTGAGTTATCATATGATTGTTCTTGGCCTACATTTTTAGATAGACTTAAGGGCATAATTTTTTTTAGATATGAGGACATATAGAATAGAGTATTTTTGAAGATTCAACAAAAAAAGGATACTCATCTCAATGTAGGTCAAAGACTACAGAATAATTTTGCCACTTCCTCCCTCCCTTCCCCTGATTTGTCACATTATAATTTTTGTTTTTTTTTCTCCTTTAGCAATTTGATTTAGGTAAAAGATGTCTGAATCTTTGGTCAAATCCAGACTTGACAAAATTAACCCAATCCGAATGACCCGAAACTAGACCAAATCGATATGCCAAAGAATTGAACCAATTTCGACCCAAAACTTGGAATTGAACCGAACCAAAACCGAACCAACCTGATATCGTATTGATCCAATTTGTCCTGAGATCGGAAATGACCTAAACCGAATTTGAACTGACCTAAAATCTTATTGACCTAATGTATACTCGAATCCGAAATGACCTGAATTGAATGCGATTGACCTAAAATCTTATTCGCCAGATGTAGATGCGAACTCGAAGTGAGCCGAACCAAATCAAATTCTAACCGATTCATTCCAAACCAACCCAACCCGAACACAAATGACCCGAACCCAAGCCTATCCGTATTTGAGTTTGACCCGACCTAATTCTAATCTGATCAATTTCAAACTAGAAGTAGTAAGTGTTACGCTATCTATACAATGGCCCAATTTTTTTCATGAAATATAACAAATTATTGAAATAAGAGAAGCAAATAAAATTTACAAATTTTAACATTAAAAGGGTTTTATTATTTTAAAATTTTGATTGCCTATCATTTAATTTACAATATGTATACAATTATTGATTTTATAAAATAGTTTATTCGTTAAAAATTATTAGTTCTACAAATTCAAACAAGACTCCTTACTAAGAATTTAAACTAAATTATTAATTTTAGTCTATTAAGTTAAATTACTAGTTTGTTAGTTTTAGTCTATTCATTAAGCTAAAATTCAAATATGTATAATGTACTTTACTTGACGATTGAGTTTAGGTTAATGAAAAATTGATAATTAAATTTGATATTGATCATAAAATTGTAACAAACCAAAACATAATAAATGATAATCATAACTTAAATTAAGTAGTAACTAAATCCTAAACATTACTAAAGTATCACTGATAAGAAAGTATTAGCCATGACAAAGATTACATTGTATCTCTTTGACTTATTAATCAATGCCAATGTTGCTGGTATTTGAAACTAAGAAGTAAAATTTGAGTTTCTACTCAATAGAATGATGGCCAATAGGTCAAATACGAGCCAAACTTAATTAGTTTTATATTTCACAACTTCCCGTCCCTCAACCCATGTAAATACACTTGATTTGGATCATATTAGTTTGAATTTATCTAAATCAACTAGACTTCATTTGAGATTTTATTGCTTATAATTGATTTTCCACTACTCATTGGGCTTTCTTAGCTGCAATAACTTCTCTCGATGAACCTAGACATATTTCAAAAGCTGTGCAAGATCTATTTGGAAGAAAACCATGCACCAAGAAATCTTTGCCTCGGAAGAAAATCATACTTGGGTGTATACACCTTTACCCCTTAGGAAGACGACACTTGGAAGTAAATGGGTTTATAAGCTTAAGTACAATACAGATGCCACAATCGAAAAATGCAAGGGAAGATTGGTTGTCTTGGATAATACTCAAATTGAAGGCAAGGACTGTAGTGGAACTTTTGCTCTCATGTCAAAAATGATGACTCTCTATTGTTTGTTGACCATAGCAATTCCAAATGGATGGAAGTTGCATCAAATGTATGTTCAGAATGCCTTTTTGCATGGCAACTTAGATGAAGATATATATCAAACCACCAACAGGCTTTCGACCTCCCAATCCAAATTTAGTGTGCAGGCTAGAAAAATATCTTCATGGTCTACGCGAACACCTAGACAATGGTTTTTACGTTAACGTCGGCCCTGCATAAACATGGTTTCAAGCAGTCTCCTCCTGATCATTCCTGGTTTATCTACAATAAGGTACTCTCTTTATAGCACTCCTTATCTATGTGGATGATGTCGTCCTAACGCAATAGTGCTTTTTATTGTCATGGTCTCAAAAGGTACCTCCATGAATATTTGAAGATTAAGGATTTGGGATCACATAAATATTTTTTTTGGGCATTGAAGTGGCAAGAACACTTGATGGTTTGTTTCTTTGCAATGGCGGATCTAGCTTCTCAGAATAGGGGTGTCCATTGATTAATGTCATACACAAAAAAAAAAAAATGATACATTAAATACTATAGTGATCTACTATCACGTTTGTTCTCAATGGTTCATATTTGAAGTTGATATATAATTGTGTTGAAATCATAAAATATTATAGTTACTTCCCATGTACTTAAACAATTGAATATGGAGGACAAATTATCAACACTAAGTAATGTAAAAGAAAACAAATCAGCATAAACCCATAAAGTGAACACTCCAAAATAAGAAATTAGTGTCAACTTCAAATTAATAATTACTACCGAAAATAATTTGCACCAACAACAAATTAAATTGCAAACAACCAAGAAAATAGTAACAATAAAGAAAATTAAATAAATTAATATCAAATTAAATAAAATATGTAGAATCTACTCAATGAACAATCTTGAAAATACTACTATGAAGAACAAATTTAAATCATAAGAGACAACTCAGGCTACTTAATTTGTTACTAATCCATTATCCATGGAAAAATTCAATGACAATGTTATCTAGAGTAATAGACTAAATTAAAAAATTTTGAACCACTAACTTTGGCGAATGAACATCGATTTGTAGAAGACAACAATTTATGGAGGGGAACTATGGGACTTGGACCAATGAGGGAATGCAAAATGAAGTTTCAAATCACCATAATCACTATCGCTTAGCCGTGACCTTGTGCTTGCCAGTGGCCTGTATATCTGGAACCTACATTGGGTCGTTGAGCCTGCAAGTCTTGAACAATGGAGTTTTTAGTCTACTTACTTTCCCTCTATTTTCATGACAACGAGATAGGGAGTCTACTAGATGGTTGATGGAGAGAAAAAGGACTTGGGAAAGTGCAATGCAATCATGTGTGCGCTTGGGCTTCAAAAGGATTGCACTTAATGTAATTTTACTTTTTTGAACAAATTCCAACTTTATAGAATTACAGATGTATTATTTATATTTTAAAGCCAATTAGAAATATCCATATTGAGCCCATTAATTTAGAGGGCATTCATGACTTTTGGGCCTGTTTTAGGGGTGTCTATATGTACTAATTTAATCCCTTGTAAAACAGTTCATTAGGATTTTTTTTTGGACTAGGGATGTCCATTCATGACTTTTGGGCCTGTTTTAGGGGTGTCTATGTATACTAATTTAACCCCCTTTAAAATAGTTCATTATGATTTTTTTTAGGCTAGGGGTGTCCATGGACACTCTTAGCCAACACATGGATCCGCCCCTGTTTCTTTATCAACGAAAATGTGCACTTGACATACTTTCTGAATGTGGGATGTTAGGTGCTAAACCTACATCATTTCCTATGGAACAACATCACATGTTGTCCAATGATTCGGGAGCTCATGTTTTAGATCCCTCTCAATCTAAAAGTTTGATTGGTCGTATGTTGTATTTGATAATAACAAGACCTGATTTCACTTATTTTTTTCTTGTTCCTAGGCAATTTATGCAAGACCCATGCCACGAACATTGGGACGCAACAATGCAAGTTTATTGTCATTTCGATTGCATTGGATTCCCTATACCGAGAAGATCAGTTATATGACATCTAGTCAACGTTGGAGAAGCACAGATTTCCTTGAAGACTCAAAAACAGTCCACTGTATCTAGGTCATATACTGAAGCTGAGTACTAAGACAGGGCAAACGCCACTAGTGAGGTGATGTGGATACATAATGTACTGAAATTTCTCAAACTTGCTATTCCTACTTCCCACATGTATTGCGATAATCAAGTTGCTCTTCACATTTCTACCAATCCAATTTTTCATGAATGTACAAAGCATATTGAAATTGATTGTCACTTTGTATGAGACTACATAGTGTCAGGGGGTTATCTCTCCAAGATACACTCCTACGACTGAACAAGCAACTGACGTTGTCACCAAGGCCTTGGGGCACTGTCAATTTCAATATCTCTTAGGCACGTTGGGCGTTTTGAATTTACACATGCCAACTTGAAGGGGAGTGTTAGCAATACTACTACGTTACGATTTTGTAAGTAATCTTGATTATATGTAATTTTGCAAGTTAAGTCAAAAGACTTATTGTATTTCATTCGCTTTGTTTAATAGAGGTTGTAATAGGGTTTTGTGTTCGTGGGCTTTCATCCAAGCTGTAGCTGTTTATTTGAGAAGGAATAGAAACACAAAAGGAAATGGAGAGTGCCAAGAACAAATCTTCTCTCATAATTATCAAGTTTCCACTTCCCTTTTGGTCTCTCGCTTGTTGATGGTGGTTTCTCATGGTTTACAAGTGCTCTAAGTGGTATATAGCTTTTTCTCCCCTCCTTTCCCATGGTTGACTCGCCTTGGCTCTCTATCGGCTCTCCCTACTTCCTCCTTTCCATCCAAGAATTTTTTTTGGCTAATTATTGCTAGAGCATAAACCTATTCTTGGGCCTTCAACCATCAGATTAAAATTTTGTTTGAGTTGGTTTTTGAATATGATATCAGAATCTCTCTGAGCGAGAGGTCTCGTGTTCAAATCTCAACAACCCCCATATTGATTTATTGCGCAAAGTAGGAGAAGTCTTTGTAGCATCTGGCGTGTTAGAGTATAAATCTATTTTTGGGTCTTCAACCATCAGCTTTTGGTTGAGTTGATTCTTGAACAATTAACTTCAAGAATGTTCTAACAATGGTTTTAAAGAAAGTTGAGAATTTTCTCTCGTGTTGTACTCAATTTACTGCCTTTCTAGTCACTTGAAATTGGATGGACTTTTTGATGGTATATTTATTACGCCTAATTCATGTATTCTTGATAGTAATGGTATTGAACACCCTAGTTCAAGTGACTAGATTTGGTTGTGTTTAGATCAACTTCTAAGATCATGCCTATTTCCCACTATTTCTAGTATTATATTAACTGAAGTCCATGAATTCATTCATTCAAAACAAGTTTGGAAAAGGTTAGCAAATAGGCTCAAGACTGCTAGTCTTGCCCAAGCCATGGATTTAGAACACGTGCTTTCTACTCTATCAAAAGTTGCAGATCAGACTACAGAGGATTTGAGGGGTATTAAGCAAATTCTTGACTCTCTAGCTTTCAATTCATTCTTGTGTGTCTGATATTGGTTTGATTGAGTTAACTTTAAATGGGCTTGATGAATCTTATAATGGCTTGGTCACTACCCTTTCCCATGGTGCGAATTAGCTTTTGATGATTTGCGTGCCAAGCTAATACACTATGAGCAGAGTTCCTAAGAAAATAAGGATGCCACCAGTTTTCTATATCAAACTTTACCAATCGATCACAATATGACATCCACTGTTGTGGTTTACTTACCAGACGCCTAAAATTTACAACAGAACTCCTCATTACCATGGCGTCCAAACAATCGCGAAGGCAGTAAAAAAATTTTTTGGAGGGGGGCAGGGGGGCTTGGCTTCCGACAATTAACTCCACTCAAAATCTACAGCCTTGAAATCCGGGTATACATAAAGAAAGTGTAGAGGGAAGAAGGAGCGAACAAGAAACTTTTGTTGAATAGTCGTGTATTCCTTGCTTGCTCTCACATTGATCTCCTTCACAATGTATACATGGTGTAAGAGCCCCAGTAGCTATCAAACAGAATAATATTTACAGCTAAAGGGATAGAATAATATCTAAACATAGTAAGGAAAAGATTACAAAGAATATTTCCATAATATATCTTGAATATATCGTCATCTTCGTAATACTCTCCCTCAAGTTGGAGCGTGAGGATCAATCATACCCAACTTGCCTCGTACATATGTAAACTGTTGTCGTCCAAGAGCCTTTGTGAAGATATCAGCGGGTTGCCGTGTTGTAGGAACGTAGGAAAAAGTAACATCTCCTGTTTCTAACCGTTCTCGCACAGAATGACAGTTGAGTTCGATATGCTTGGTGCGTTCGTGGAATACGAGGTTTCTGGCAATGTGAAGCGTAGCTTGGCTGTCATCGAAGAGCTGCATAGTGGAGGCATGAAAAACCCTAAGAAAGGCAAGTAAGGCTTTGAGCCATATGACCTCACTGGTTGTTGCCGCCGTGGATCGATGCTCGGCATCGGCAGATGAACATGAGACAGTGGGCTATTTCTTAGTCTTCCACGAGATAGGAGAACCACCCAGTGTAACAAGGTAGCCAGCAATAGATCGCCTGGTAAGGGGACAGGCAGCATCACAATAGGCACGAATTTGAAGATCACACTGGGAACGAAGTAAAATCCTATAACCTGGGGTACCCTTGAGGTACCGGAGAACGTGGCGTGCAGCCTCAAAGTGTTCTTCCTTAGGTGCTTGCATGAATTGAGACAGAATGTGAATGGCATAGCACAGTTCGGGTCTCAGTTTGAGTCTGGTGATAGTGAGATAAGTAAGAGGGCCCATAAGTGACGATAACGACCCGGATCGTCCAATACTCGGCCTTGCGCAAGGGCCAACTTATGATTGGCCTCCATGGGAAACGCAGACGGTTTACTACCCAGGAGGCCACTTTCGCCCACTATTTCCAGGGCATGTTTCCGTTGATACAGGAATAGCCCACAGAGGTTACGTACCACTTCGAGAACCAGAAAATATTTCAAAGGACCTAAGTCCTTAATTCGAAAGCAATCATTTAAATATGCTTTGAACTCAAGGTAGGTCTTTGAGTTATTGCTCGCCAAAATAATGTCATCAACATATACGAGCAGTGCCAGAAACACTGTACCTTTTCGATATGTGAACAACAAGTAGTCTGTAGAAGATCTCACAAAACCATAGGCTGTCAGGGTAGAAGAGAGCTTGGCAAACCATTGTCGAGGAGCCCGACGCAATCCATAAAGTGACTTGCGTAGCTTGCATACGCGAGTAGATGAACTGGAAGTAAAGCCAAGTGGTAATCGCATATAAACCTCCTATTCAAGGTCACCATGTAAAACCGCATTGTTAACGTCCAGTTGATGTAATCCCCATCCTCGCGCTATAGCAACTAACAGAAAAGTTCTCACACTAGATAGCATGGCCACTAGAGCAAAAGTTTCAGTAAAATCAAAGCCTTCGAGTTTATGATCGCCGTGGACCACAAGACGAGCCTTGAATCGTTCAATGGACCCATCGGACTTGTATTTAACCTTATAAACCCATTTACAGCTAATGGGCTTCTTTCCTGGAGGCAATTCTTCGAGAGTCCATGTCTTATTTTCTTCGAGAGCACGAATTTCTTCTGCCATTACCTATCGCCAACGTGCATCCCGGACAGGCTCATGGTAAGACCTGGGCTCAACTACTCCGGTAATAGCAGCAAGAAAGACTCGATGGCTATCCCAAAAATTAGCGCAAGTAATATAATTGACAAGATAGTAATGAGCACCTGAAGTGCCGAGTGGAAGTGAGGATGAGGAAGAGGAGTCATAATGTTGAACGTTGTAGCAAACGTAATCATCCATATGCGACGGTGGTCATTTAGATTGAGTAGGCCGATCATTTCCATCACTTCGGGATGGATCCTGGGATGTAGTTCTCCCCCTGTCTGAAGGCTGGCCCACTATAGGAGAGGATGGGGCTTCATTGCCCGCTTGCCCAGTTGCGGACTCTACTGGGCTAGAGAGCCCGGGAGACATGATTGGCCGGTCTGGGCTTACTTTGGGCGGTCCAGTCACGGCTATTGGTGTGGACTGCATGCACTCTTGTTGCCTCAGTCCTGTTGGTAATTCCATCTCTTCAACATATGCAATATTTAGAACGTGATCATTGGCATCTTTAGGCACATTCCAATCATGCAATAAAGTTCATCAATCTTTCTACCATGGCTCAGGGATCTTTCCGTCTTAGATTGTCTATTTTTATGTGTGTGGAATGGGAATACGTTCTCATGGAAAACCACGTCTCGGCGGCTAATAAAAATCTTATTGGTTTCCAAGTCGCAAACCTTCCAACCTTTTTTCCCGTAAGGATACCCAATGAAAATACATTTCCGACTCTGAGGGGCAAATTTATCTTTAGTTCTTGGCTTACTATGAACATAGCAAAGGTAACCAAACACCTTAATATGATCATATGAAGGTTGGGCCTTGAACAAAACCTTGTAGGGAGTTTTACCATCAAGTAGTTTACTAGGTGTCCTATTGATCAAGTATGCTACAGTAAGGACACCTCCTCTCCAAAACTCAATGGGTGAATGCGCTTGAAAATGTAATACTCTAGCCACATTTAAGACATGCCTATGTTTTCTTTCAACTTGTCCGTTTTGTTGTAGGATGTCTATGCAACTCGTGTGATGTATAATACCCTTTTGCAAATAAAATTGTTTCATTGGCCCCGATAGGAATTCAAGACCATTATCACTACGAATTACTTTTACATCTCTTCCAAATTGGGTTTTCACCATCATCACAAAGTTTTGTAATAAATTTGAGACTTCGCCCTTTTCCCTCATCAAGTAAACCTATGTGGCTCGACTAGCATTATCAACAATAGTAAAGAAGTATTAGGCACCACACAAAGATGGCACTTTATACGCACCCCAAATGTTACAATGTATCAAACCAAATACCTCTTTTTCATGACTTGTACTATTAACAAATTGAGTACGTGTTTGTTTGGCACGAAAGCAAATATCACACAGTTCTTTATTCCCATTACTACTAATATTAAGACTAGCAGGTAACAAAGACAAAACTGGATCTAAAGGATGTCCTAGCCGCCCATGCCATAGATCATAAGAGCCTACCATATTGACTTGTTGGTGATGTGAGCTTGTCGGCATAGTAGACTCCTTCTCGCAATCTACCCACTCTAATCGGGCTTTTCTTGATACGGTTCTGTATAATGTACAAGTCCTCGTCAAATATTACAATGCAGTGTAATTCTTGAATTAATTGTACTACAGAAATCAGATTGCATGAAAAATTTGGCACATAAAGGACTTTATCTAGGTTTATGTTGGAGTTTAATTTTATGCTCCCTTCCATGCTCACTACTACTTTGTCACCGTTTGGTAGATTGACGGGAACAGGAACTATGGCCGTTTTGGCTCCAAGCAACGGTAATTCACCCATCATATGTCGTGAAGCTCCAAAATCAATAATCCAAGAAGACTTACCTTGTAACTTCTCATAGCCCAGTTTCGAGGGTTCACTTAGGCTGAGCAGGCGCTGAATTTGCTCACTTGTAAAGCCAGGCAGAACGCTATTGCTTTGCTCTTCAGGTTTGACTCCCTGCCGTTGCCTAGAACCAATCGTCTCAGCGACCGAGTATGCTGTTTCTCGACCAGCCCCTCGTCCACAACTGTTCGCAGCTCGTCCCCGACGGGCCCCTCTTCCTCGGTTCCTGCCTTTCCCATGGGTACCCCAACTGGGTGGATATCCAACGATCTTGTAACAGTTTGTTCTCTCATGGCCGAACTTACCGTAGTGTTTACATTTTCCCTTGTCACCAGGCGCTTGGTGCTTGCCTCCGTGACTCACGGCATATGCAGCAGCCATCTCGGTTCGGTCGTCACGTACTACATAAGTCGCTTGTGTTGCTCTTCTTGGGTGACGATATTGAAGATCTTTTCCAGGGAGCGTAGTGGCCCCATGGAAAGTATTTGTCCTCGGATGTGAGAATACTCATCATCGTTTAATCCAAGAATGAACTGATAGGATTTTCGACGTTGAACGTTGCCATGATTTTGGACGGCACATTTCATTCGCAACCCTTGCATGTGCATCCCTTGCAACCACACGTAGGAATTTTAATGTGGTTGTCGAGTTCACTCCAAAGTCCTCTAAGCTTAGAGTAAAACTCAACAGCGGTCATCCCACCTTGTCTGCATTCCGCAAGTTTGGCTTTTAGTTGATAAATTTTTGGAGCGCTTACGACTCCATATCGCTTCTGTAGGTCTTCCCACATTGCTCTTGCCGTTTTGGCATAGGCTAAACTAGTTCGAAGCTTTCGATCAATTACGCTCAAAAGCCACGAGCACACCATTGAGTTTACCATGTCCCAAGCATGATACTCGGTAAAGTCTCTTTCTTTGACTTCGGGTTTGTTCAGGATCCCATCTATGAAGCCCAGTTTGTTCTTTGATTTCAAGGCCGTTCGTACAGCCTTTTCCTATAGATCGTAGTTATCGTCGTCAAATATCTCTACAGTGATTAACACACTGGGTCCATCAGATGGATGGAGGTAGTAAGTTGAGTGTGGCTCCACCACGAACCTCTTCGTTTCTCCGTCCTTAGGCATGATTCGTATAGGTTGATGTGATAATCAAGCAATTGATTTTGATGTTCTCTGATACCATAAAGAAAGTGCAGAGGGAAAAAGGAGCGAAGACAAGAAACTTGTGTTGAATAGCCGTGTATTCCTTGCTTGCTCTTACATTGATCTCCTTCACAATATATACATGGTGCAAGAGCCCAAATAGCTATCAAACAGAATAATATTTACAGCTAAAGGGCTAGAATAATATCTAAACATAATAAGGAAAAGATTACAAAGAATATTGCCGTAATATATCTTGAATATATCGTCATCTTCATAATAATACATGCAGGTTCTACATATGGTAATATTGTTTTCTCATACTCAAGTATCCTTCACGCTTATACTCATTGTACTAACCCTTTCCTAGCTTGTAGACCGTCAAGGATGTATGCCTTATGTTTAACTTATCTGTTTCAACTGTCTTGTTCCATTTCATGTTCAAGCATCCTCGTTCTCATTTATTGGTATTTTTTGAAAAAAGAGACATAACTAGAAATGCAATATTATTATCATCATTTTTTGTCAATGAAAAAATTATGGCCAGTAATGTGTGACCCTTTATAATTGTATTATTTTTTATGATTAGTATGTTTGTCTTGCATGTGATTCGTTACTAGTGTTATTCAAATCTGAGCACTATTCCCTCCAAACTTTAAATGCAGTGTTGATCATGCAGCATCCGAGTATTTTTCCCTCCACATTGATCTGAGCTGAGCTGGGCGATAGGTTGAAGCTACCGATGACCTGGGACATTGGACACCGGTGGTTCAAAAATTAGTCAAAAGTTTACCTAAATTTTTTTTATTTTTACGGGGGACACCCATAGAAATTAATCAGTACTATTAAATAGTCAGAATAATAATTTTGACATGGACAGTCATAAAAATTAAATACTAATATAATTCTTTTTTAGAATCTGAAAGTGGACACCCTTATGTAAGGTTTCCAGATCTACTTAAGAGTTGTGCTTCTCTTTTAGTGAGGAACATGGCAAGGCTTTGCATGCTGAATCAAGTGAGTCTGGTGTGGGATTCAATGTAATGGTTGGCATGCCTATGTGTATTTGTGCAAAATATGGCGAAGTTGTTGATGCACATTAGGTGCTTGATTTTATGACGCATAGAAATGTGAATATATCCTACATGGAATGTAAATATCAGGTTCGTTGGCAAGTGCAGTAACACATCTGGCATATATTTGTTCGAAAGTATGGCAGAAAAGACAGCAATGACATGGAACAAGATGATCCCTTGGCTTACATAGATTGGAGAGATGAGTTGACAGATGACAAAGGAAAGGGAGTTGGCAATAAGCTCTTGGTTAAGATGAGTGACAGATGACCAAGGGAGTTGGCAATAAGCACCTGTTGAGATGAGGACCATTGTGACATGAACTCTGATGTTATGTACGCAAGCAATGAAAGATGGAAGCTACAATGGATCTTTCCAAAAATATGCCACAAGAGAACTACTCTGCTTGCCCACTCCTAATCCTGGGTTGGTGCAAGCATAATAATCCAAGAGGGCAAGACCTATGGTTCATAGATGCATTGTCAGGAATGTGGTGATTTGGGGTCCCTAAATATATGCTTTCTCAAGACAGGTGGTGTGAATAAGCGATTGAAGCATGTATGGTGACATGCAAATTGATGATTTCAAACAAGATGAAACGAAAATAATGACTGCTTCATGTGCTTGTTTACGTCTAGGTATGTTGGATTCAGTACAGTGGTTTATCTTATGGTTTGTGGGGAGGAGCCCTAAACATAATCAGCTTGGCTTAATTATTAGTGGACACATGTGCCAACTATTGGGATTTCAGAGCCATTGTTTGGTAAACTTAATCTTTAAAGAGATCCCCAACTTTGCCTGCTGTAATTCTTGGTCTCCGCATCCATGGAAAATATCGGTAGGCTTTACTGAACTCTTTCATAAAATGAAGGATGCAAGTTTGAAGCCAGATGAATATCATTTTCCTGGTTCTCTGTGCTTGTGCTGATTAGCAAATCATACAAGAAGCTACGTTTATATTATTATATATATTCTCAAAGATGGTAACGTGAGTATTAAGTACTAAAGCTCGCATTTAATTTGTAATCTACAACTTGCCATCAAACAAACTGGTATGATTTGTAGATCATTTCTAGAAGCTCATCTTTCACAGTTGTAGTCCACCTTGGCTAAGGAATGTTGGAAGACAATAGCCAAAATCCACATAAATTCTTCAAGCAGTTGAATAGCATCCACCTAGCTACATTTATGCTGCTACAGACAAATGAGGAGATGCTGAGGAAATGGAAGACTGCTATGGTTGACAAAGGGTAGCAAAAGACTCCTGGGGCCCGGCTCATTTAGAACGAGGAGCTCTTTAACCTGTGCACTTAACCCTTTTTACAACACCAATTGTGCAAATAACATTTGCCGTGTTTTCGGGATTGCAGTGTATAACGAACATGGAACAACATCTATTTGAGCCTGACCAGAAGGAACGTGGAACATGGTACTGGTAAACCTTACTAGTACACACGGAATTTGGGACCCTACCAAATCCCTGAGGGATTTTAGCCCTTCATTCACTATATAGTGTTCCCAAAATGTGTGGATTGGAAGGAGGAATGTAGGAGGGTAGAGAAACCCCAGGACCTCCAATTGAAAAAAAAATTGATGAATCCTAAATACGTTGAATGGATAGTAGATACAAGCAAAGCTCCTACAAGAGATCATCGTATAATGTGAATGAGGCAGTGGAACATTCGCCACTTAAGGAAGAGCCCTTTTTCAGGAAAGTTCTACGTTCTCACATGGATTCACCATAGTATATCATTATTTACTAGTTCCATCATATGTGAGAAAAAATGCACTTGCATGGTTCCACTTCTAAGCCTGGCAGCTTAAACAACGCGAAAGGAATCTGCTATTCGTTTCAAATCTTTGTAATGCCTCTTCCATTGAAGACCTGCCAGAATGACATATAGTATTTCAGAATGTGTGCCTTTACCAAGAACAGATGAGAAAAAGTTAGCACTTAACGCTGCTTACCGCTTCCTGTAACACTGAATAGATAGAGCCGGTTTCCAGCTGCAGTCGCTGTGATAAAAACATGAGGCGGCTCTAGCTCATACTGGTAATATTTTCTTCCAGAATGCTCTACTACGTCCATGCTTAACACTTTCCCTTCTACATTTTCTCCTATCACCTCTGGTCCAAAAGCATTAATCACCTTTTCAGGTGGTCCTATTTCTTCAATTGTGGTATCGTCACCAAGTACTGAGCACCAACAAAGGACGCATAAGTTGATGTTTAGAAAATGTTATTCATTCAGCTCCTAGATAACAAGCCATCTACGTAGGAGTAGTGTCTGAGTTCCTCCTCTCGTTTTCTTTTTGGCAGGCATTTTTTTTTTGGGGGGGTGGGCTGGGGTGGGGTGGTGGGAGCTCAAAGGACAGCATTTTAAGGACTAAGAAGTCCCTAAATAACACTTTCATAAATCACAGGACCTTTTTTCCCTAGCTCTAAAGACTTGGAAGGTAAGATCAAGGTCAACCCAGCCTGGGGATAGGGTAGACCATTGATGTTTTAAGTTGCAATGGCTTGGATATGAAGCAATAGTGCTATATTGATATGTTTCATATAAAGTTCAGGAAACTCACCATCTGAAAATCTACGAACAGGAGCAACAATGACAAATAAGCGACCTTCCTTCGGGTTCGCAAATCTAAGATCAATTTCTGTCCCGCCAAGATCCGCAATAGAGACAGGAACCTGCAATGTGGGATAAAGAAACAGACACCAGCCAAATACGTTGACATAATTCTTAGAATTTTTCATGGATATGCTGTTCATTTGAAGCATTCGAATGACAAAAGAACACAGGAATTTCTTATGAAATTGCTTGGGCTCATTACCTCAACCCAGCCGTCAGGGACTTTGAAAACGTAAGGGATGATAGGACTCCAACCCACACCATGTCCTCCAGACTTGTCATCTGGTCGGCGATACGTTCTCCAACCTATCTGAGCAGTTTTTGCCTAATTAGCCTCTCATGACCAAAAACACAGATGTGGGGAAGGGCAATAAACATAAGTGCCCCTTTTACCTAATTTTAGCTTGTATAATAATATAATATTTAGGATTTTTACTTCTTTTGTTTGCTTTTGTAGGCAATAAACTCTAATCGAGCAAAACGCCGTAAAAAGGAGCAAAGACGGACAAGAAGAGCAAAAGAAAAGAAAAAGGGACGGTGGGAGACCGCGCCACCGTGCTAGAGATGTGGCCCGGTGGGGCCGTGCCACGTCGCACGGCGTCGTGCCGCCTCCCCCGTTGCCTGCTCGCCCGATTTTCTATTTAAACCCCTTCGGGCGCTTTTGTTCGGGGACTCCCCGGGTTCTCTCTGGCGATTTTTAGGTTAGGTTTTAGGTTACTTTATCAAATAAAAACCTCAATAGGAGGATTAGATTAGGATTGAAGATTGTAATCTTAGATTCAAACTTTGGATTTCAAGCTCTTTCTATCAATCAAGACTAAGATTTTTTCCTTTTTCTCTCTCTTTTTCATATGTTGTTCATGCTTATGTTTTGCTAGTTTAGTTCTTATATTTGAATTGTTCAGTTTAAATGTCTAGTTTTCATTGTTAATTCATGTTTAGTTAATGTGATTAGATCAGATTTTCATTCTCTTCCCTCTCTTGTTCATGTTTACCTCCTTATTTGCTAGCTTAGGTTTAGTTTGGGTTTTGTATTTTGTTGATGATAGTTGTTAATTTTGGTTAGCTTGGATTGTGATTAGCCTTTTGATGGCTAATTGATCTTATTTAGGTCTTTACCCACCTTGTTTATGCTTGAATTTAGAGTTTTCTTCCATACCCGCCAAGTGTTCGATGAAATGCTTGAAAAAGCTTTCATCTGTGTTTTGGGGCATTCAACTTATGCCGAGAGGTGAGGTTGATTGTCTAGTATGGGTAGAGAGAATAGTTGGGATTCAAATATGAAAATAGTCACGGTCACTAGCTAGGTCAAGGGTTATAAATCTTGTAATTTAATTGCGCTAATCTCATGAAAATGGAAGGTTAGAACAATTAGACTAGCTCATGACCCTTGAGAGAGGATTTGGGTGGTCTTAATGATGCAACCGATCATCTCTAAATACAAGCATGACTTGAAAAGGTGAAGGCTTAACTTGATTAGTTCGTTCGTCTTAGATTCGATCACAACCCAAGTCCGTTTTGTTTGCTTGTTTCAGTAGTTTAGATTCTCTTCCCTTCCCCCTTTATCTTACCTAGATTGATATGCTTGAGTCAACTTTAGTATTTGGAAACCCAACTCCTTGCGGACGACACCCCTAGTATTCAACGATACACGTTGCACTTGAGGTTTATAAATATTAAAACTTTTCCCTAACAAGGTTTTGGCGCCGTTGCCGAAGAGTTGGCGCATTTCAATATTAGAGCTTCCTTGGGCATTCGAGACTAGGATTTTATTTTTTAAAAAAAATTGAAAATTGAAGGGGGAAAAAGATGTCTTTTTCCCACTTTCCTCAATATGAGCATGAATTGTTTTGGAGTTACTATGATAGATTACATGCTTTTCTTACTCATTGCGATTTTCATTTGAAAAAGTGGAAAATTTTGAATATAGTTTATGAGGATGTGAATCGTGAGACCCGTTCTCTCTTAGAGAATTGGGATTTTTGTGCTAAAAATGTTGATGAAGCTTGGGACTTCTTGATTTGTTGGCTCGGGATACTTATGAATATGAGATTAGTTGCGCTAATTCATACATCCCACCCTTTTGCGTCCCTGATTATGCTCCTCCTATATGTGAAATTTGCATTGTTCTGATCATGACAGTAATTCTTGTCCCTATTATATTTCTGATGAGGGCTTTGCTAGACTTAGCAATATGATAGAGACAATGAATGAACAACAAATTGAGTTTGCCAATAAAATGCGGGAGTATGACCAATCACCTGAGACTGACCTTAGGTTTAGTTCTCCTAGCCTTCATGTTCATTTATGTGATGATGGTGCATCTTTTCCTCCTCTAGAGCCCGGACTAGAGGAAGTATTCGACCCTCCCTTGACTACTTTACCCATTGTTGCTCCATCCTCACCTAGCACTTTTGGGAACAACACTACGTTTATCATGAACTTTCTTGATACACTTTCCCCTTTAGCTCATTCGAAGGAGTTCGAGATAGGTGAGACATTTGGTATTAGCGCTAGTGTTGAAAAGAATGATACTTATTCTGATTCAGGCAATATTTTTATTGAGGTGCCTGATCTTCATCAGACTCCCATAGGGACTTCATGTGTGGATGTTGTGGTTGCGGGGCCAGCTAGTCCTGATCTTCTTGACAATATATCCGCCAACCCTCTTGATTCATTCCATGCTTCTCCTTCATGTTCACCATACTCCTCTTCCCCTGAGTGCTGTGTTATGTTACTTTTTGATTCTCATGCGATACTTGAGGGAAATGAGGTTGACTGTTCTGAGTCTTAGGTACCTTTAGGGGGTACGACCCCTCCCTTACTCCTTATCGTCTGTACCTAGAGGACATGCTTGGAAAAATCACATTAACTAGTGCATTCGATTACTCTTCCGATTTTTCGAAGACATTTGATATGTTTAGGAGGACACTTGTTATTATGCATGTATTCATGTTTGTGTGCTCTTACTTAAATTCATCTGAGTTGCATGCTCAGGCGTTTAATAAGCTCTTACAAGCTTTAACGACATCCGAGTCGCCGCCATGAGTCTTGAGCGATGATGAGGAGTGGCTGATGCTCCTCAGGCCTCCACAGCACCATCTTAGGGAGGCATAGGTTGGGTACATTCAGTGCCCGACCTGGTATGATCGTTCCAACCCATCTCTTTTCTCCTCTTTTCTTTTCTTTCTTTTCCTTTTTGCTTAGTTGTGGATATTAGGTTGTGTTTGGTTGTGTTTAGTTGTGGATAGTAGTATTGTGTTTTTGTTGGTGATCAACTTTGTGGTGAAATTTGGATGTTGTGAAGCCGATTGAGGGCTATGATGACCTTTGTGTGCTTTTGTGCTTTGTTATTGGTGGCTTTGATAGTTTTATGTATATTCATTGTTGGTGGTGTTGATTTTGTATACATGTGTGGTTTTATTATCATTTGGGTGAGGTCATGTTTTTGGTTGCATGTGTTAGCTTGTGTACATGTGTTTTATTTGATTTCAAGTTTTGCGTTTTTTGTGATTGGTGATGCCTTTCAGCTCCCAATGAAGACATTGTGAGATTTAGGTGCGGGGGTGGGGTCATTTACCCTCTTGTTCATGTTTTTATGAAAATTTTTCAATTTTTCACTTTTTTGTATAGTTTTTCTTTTTGGCTGTAGAGGAGTTTTGTACTATTTGATCAACCTTGATATCTGGTACCTTGGCTATTAGCTCGTATATAAGTATGATGTGCATAATAGATTTTTGTCCTAAACTTGTCATTCTAAATCTCGGTTCTAACCCCAACTGTCCATTGTAATTTTGCAATCCAGTCCTGATTTATATATTATCATTATCTTAGGATCTTAGTCCTCCATTGTTTGACTCTCCACTGGCGCTTGTGCATCACTACTTTTGTTTTCACTTCAAAATTACAAGGTTAAAGAATTCCTTTAAAAAAAAGAAAAAAATCTTAAAATATCCCTTTGAGATATGCGCTACTGGGAATTGGGAAAAAAAAAAGAGTTTGAGAGTTGGAAATGAAAAGTATCCTTTTGAAGCATACGCTACTGGGTGCTACTCGAGGCAATACTGCTACTGGAAATGCTTACTTCTCATGTCAATAAGTTAACAATGTAGTTGATGCTGGTCAAGTGGATTGAGTCGATTCTGGTAAGCCTAACTCTTAGGATGATGATACACTTGCACACCAAACACCAGGATGGATTCAATGTTATCAAGCATCGTGGGGTGAAAAGTTTGATGTCTGGATGTTATTCCTTGGAATCAAGAGTCTTGAAATGCATACGATACTTGTGTACAGATTGATACTTGAGTTACTGGGGTGATTGGATCGATTCAATTATGTACAGTTTACCTCGATGTATATTTTGTGTTTTATCATTTTTATTTTTTCGATTTTTATTTCTCTTTTGTTTGTTTTTTTTCTTGAGATTTTGTGGGTATATCTTCTACAAACCTCACGAGACCTCACTCGTCCACTTGAGGAATCAAGGAGTTTAAAGGGCTTGTTACATACACTAAATGCAACCGTGATTCCTACGAAAATGAGTTACGTTCTTAGGTTAGTTTTTCTTTTGTTTTGCTCGAGGACGAGCAAAAGATAGGTATGGGGGTGTTTGTTAGGCGATAATTTGTCATATTTTACATGCCCCTTTTACCTAATTTTAGCTCGTATAATAATATAATATTTAGAATTTTTACTTGTTTGTTTGCTATTGTAGGCAATAAATTCCAATCGAGCAAAACGTTGCGAAAAGGAGCGAAGACAAACAAGAAGAGCAAAAGAAGGCAAAAAGAGAAGGCGGGAGACCGCGCCACCGTGCTAGAGATGTGGCATGGTGCCACCCTGGCACGGTAGGGTAGTGCTACCTGGCACGGTCGTGCCGCCTCCCCCGTCGCCTGCTCGCCCGATTTTCTATTTAAACCCCTTCGGGTGTTTTTGTTCGGGGACTTCTCGGGTTTTCGCTGGTGACTTTTAGGCTAGGTTTTTAGGTTAGTTTATCAAATAAAAACCTCAATAGGAGGATTAGATTAGGATTGAAGATTGTAATCTTGGATTCAAGTTTTGGATTTCAAGCTCTTTCTATCAATCAAGACCAAGTTTTCTTCCCTTTTCTCTCTCTTTTTCATATGTTGTTCATGTTTGTGTTTTGCTAATTTAATTCTTGTATTTGAATTGTTCAGTTTAAATATTTAGTTTTCATTGTTAATTCATGTTTAGTTAGTTTGATTAGATTAGATTTTCATTCTCTTCCCTCTCTTGTTCATGTTTGCCTTCTCCTTTGCTGGTTTAGGTTTAGTTTGGGTTTTTGTATTTTGTTGATGATAGTTGTTAATTTTAGTTGAGTTGGATTGTGATTAACCTTTTGATGGTTAATTGATCTTGTTTAGGCTTTTACCAACCTTGTTTATGCTTGAATTTAGAGTTTTCTTTCATGCCCGCCAATTGTTCGATGAAATACTTGAAAGAGCTTTCATCCGTATTTTGGGGCATTCAACTTATGCTGAGAAGTGAGGTTGATTGCCTAGTGTGGGTAGAGAGAATAGTTGGGATTCGGATATGAAAATAGTCTCGATTGCTAGCTAGGTCAAGGGTTGTAAATTTTGTAATTTAATTGTGCTAATCCCATGAAAATAGGAGGTTAGAACAATTAAATTAGCTCATGACCCTTGAGAGAGGGCTTGGGTGGTCTTAATGATGCAACCGATCATCTCTGAATACTAGCATGACTTGGGAAGGTGAAGGCTCAACTTGATTAGTTCGTTCATCTTAGATTTGATCACAATCCAAGTCCATTTTGTTTGCTTGTTTCAGTAGTTTAGATTCTCTTCCCTTCAGCCTTTATCTTGCCTAAATTGATATGCTTGAGTCAACTTTGGTATTTAGAAACCCAACTCCTTGCAGACGACACCGCGAGTACTCAACGATGCATCTTGCACTCGGGGTTTATAAATATTAAAACTTTTCCCTAACAAAATGGCTCTGAACTAGAAGCTAGAAAAGTAGATGCTCTTGTACATATAGTGTAAAGCTTAGTATGAACTGGAACTGGCATCATGCATCTCAAATTGCAAAGGGCCTAGGACATATTTACCTGTGTTCCTGTTAAATATCATACAACTCGTGTAAGTGATATACATAATTAGTTGTTCGTAAAGGAGCAACATTTTCAGACTAAAATACACCAAATATGTCATCTACTGAAAATGAGCCACTGCCATTCCCTCAGCCCTTAACAACTCCCCCTCCCCCCGCCGGCCAAAAAAAAGGCAGTTTCCAGGGTAGTATTGAATGAGAGAAATGTCCTAATGTCTAATAAATTGTATTCAGCTGTAGGAAACAATCAGAGTTAAGCTGACAATATCTGTTCCTAGACCCGGGAATATGCAGGAGCCTAATGTATTGTTTTCTGGTTTTGATTTGGTTTTGATTTAATTACATTTACCAGTTGATTTAATTACAAAATGCAGAAGTTCCGAGCTACCTGTTGTCTGCACTTACCAACCACCACATAGAAAAAACACTGAAGTGGGATCCTACTTAAAACTGCTGTGCTCTGAAAATAAGAGGCTCACTTTGAGCAGTAATGAATAATATCACGGTAATATAACTCTCTAGAAATTTATATATTACGGCATTTGACAAGCACAAATGAAGCACAAGAACCAGAAATATGTTTAGGGATCCCAAAACTCATGAAACAAGACTTGTCTGTCAATATGAATTGGAAACTTTCCTCAAAGTTTTTTTCCTATTCAGTCTATAGTGAAGGTCAATATGCATATCTAGATTGGGTTTCAAGGACCTAACACGGGTATTTGAGAAGAACTGAAGCTTCTAAGCAAGAAAGGTTAATCTTATCTGATAACTAGTTGATGTATGCCAAGTATTGCTAACCATAGAATCCCCTGAATGAAATCTAATATACTTTTCCTTGCTAATTGAAGTGATAGTTGATGGGCATTAAAAAAATGGATATAATCAAGTGAAATATGTAGTGCCAAGGTGAGCAATTAACCTTGTTCATCTGGTTCAGACAATCCAGGAACTCTTCCAGGTAGCAGGCCTTGTTTGACGACAGCCAAACCGGGTGCCGCAAACTCGAAAACTGCCAAAGAAGGCAGCAGAGAAACAACCCCAGATAGCAGAATTAGCGACCTTCTCTTCAGCAATCCAGAATGAAGCTTCTCAGTTGAATCATCAATGGATGTCTCTGCAGAACCAAGTGAGGAATGAACAACCAAACTGTGGGTGTTACGATAATTGGTAAGGAGACTCTTTTGCCTGCTTGTTTTCCAGGCAAAACAGGATGAGCTGCTGCATATTGTTGATGCCATTCTCTCTCCCTATTGGATAAGGACAAGAAAGGAGGAGAGCGTTTGAGACTATTGTGGTGGTGCTTATGCTATGTTTAGTTTAAATTGTGGCTAATGTTGTAGCTGCTTCTGGAGAATTTGTGTTAAAATGATGCTGATGTGATAATCTCTCGCGTTTTAATTAGAGTGAAAATCTGTTGAAAATTGGAAATATTTTTAAGTCTTATTGGAGGATGCTTTTCGGCTTGGATTGTTTGTTTTGCCTGTTGGGTGATGCACATAGTTGGGTGAATTAGACCCCACTCACATGATAGAACTCATTGCTGACCTGACATGTGGAATATCTGGATTTTTGTTTGTGTTCTTGAAATTTCTCATTCTTTCCTTTTCCTATGCCATCTCCCATATATCCGAGAATATATATTTCTAGAGACTATGTAAGTAAGATATACACTAATAACTACTCATATGACAAATACACATTGAAAAATATATGTCTATACGACAATAGAAGTACAAATTTCCAAGTATACATAATAATTTGCCACCATCTCCTCCTTTCCGTTCCCTTTTTCCCTCTCCTATCTATGTTCTCCTCTACCCTTTTATTTTATTTTTTTTTTCTTTTAAGCATTTAGGTGTTCAGTTGCATGACTACCTCGTCACTTTCCATTTGGATCCGACGATCCGCCTGGATCAAGGAATTAGGAAAATTCCGACTGATTTAATTAGCTAATTAGTTGTTAAAACTAGTTAGGTTTAAATTTCAGTTGATAATTTTTTTAATCAAAAAGCCCAAATGAGTAATCTAACACCATTAAAACTAGATAGGGTCCACATATGTATATATATAGATATACATATATAT